>PVJN01032208.1:0-24311 GCA_004026805.1 Lasiurus borealis | reverse complement strand
TCAACTGAGAGAGCTCCCAGAGAAAATTCAAAGTCTGTGCATTTCAGTGGCTTGTTTCATCTGAACGCCTCTGGCATACCCTCTCCAGCTAAATCCTCCCCATGGAAACAGGGAGGAGGCAATGATAGCTGCTGCCTGCGGAGGAGGCTGCTCTACACCGTCCTCAAGGACAGGCCCAGAGAAGCATGGCTGCGCTGCCCTGGAGTGCATTAAGGGAGGCTGAAGAAAGACAGCGGTCTAGCTAACAAGAAACAGTGTCATTTGTTTTCCAAGGAAACATCCTGGACATCTATCTGCCTCTCTTTTGTTTTGTTTTAAATATGTTTTCATTGAGAGAGTAACGGAGTAGAAGAAGGGATAGAGAGAGAGGAACATGGATGAGAGAGAAACAGCATTAATCGGCTGCCTCCAGCACGCCCCCTACTGGGGGGATTGAGCCTGCAACCTAGGCATGTGCCCTGAATAGGAATCACACTGGTGGCCTCTTGGTTCCCGGGTCAGCACTCAACCTTCGGAGCCACACCGGCCGAGCTGCCTCTCTTTTGGATGAAAGAAGAGCATTCCTGCCCACAATGGGGATGGGGTGCAACAGTTTTTGCTTTACTACTGTCTAGGAAGTGTGGGAAAACAAGGAGGTGGAAGAATTGGGGGGTAGTTTCTGATGTAGCCTCTGACCCCCGCGACCTGTGACACTCCCACAATCAGGGTGGTGAACACACTTGTGGACATGCTCTCCCCTCCTCCCCAGCTCTAGTGTGAGGGTAGAATTAGGGGTACGGTGGACTGAAGAGTATCTCCCCCAAATTCCTGCCCATCCAGAACCTCAGACTGTGACTTTATTGCAGGGGTAACTGGGTAAGGATCACCAGATGAAGCCGCCTGGATTCAGCGTGGGCTCACATCCAAGGACTGCTGTCCTTACCAGAGGAGACGGTCATGTGAAGACGAAGGCGGGAGGGCAGTGAGGCACCTACAAGCCAGGAACACCAAGGCTGTGGCAACCCCAGTGCCAGGAGAAGGCCTGGCGCAGACTTTCCCTCGGAGCCCCCAGAGGAAGCCAACCCTGCCCACATCTTGAATTCAGTCTTCTGGCCTCCACAGCTGTGAGCAACACATCTCTGTTGTTTTAAGCTCCATGCTTGCGGCGAAGTGTGTTGTCAGCTCCAGGAAACGAACACTAGGGAATTGGGGAGAAGGGTTCCAGAGGTGCCCCAAAGTTCCCAGAGTATCACCCAGTTTAACGGCCCAAACATTCGTGTCTGCAGCGCCTCTCAGTAGAGCATTCTCAGACGTTAGAGATGTGTCACGTACCCGCCCACCCCCCCCAAGCCCTGCTCCATCATACCCACCCCCAACCTGAGTTGTGCTCAGTGTGTGCTCCCGGCCAAGCCTAGGACTGCCCGCCTCCTCTCTGCGCTGCAGCGTATGCGCACATCTTCTGGCCTCATGTGCTCGGTCCTCCCCAGACAGTCCTCAGAGGCAAGTGTGAGAGATGTGGTGTCTGACGAGGATCCCTCACCTGTCTGACCTCCAGAAGCCTGCTTCTCCGTCAGCTCTGCTGGTCGCAGGAAACACCCAGTGGTCTCTCTGGCCTGGGGAAGGCAGGGAGCTGATAGGTATAAGATTAAGGGAAGTCAAAACCTATAGAAACCAAGATCTCAATGCTCAAAATAGGGGCCTCAGAGAAACCCCAAAACATGGCATCCTGCGGAGAGGTATTCTTTTATCCTTTGATCCTGGTTCCTCCCATAAAGAAACCTGGGTCCAGCCAGTGTAGTTCAGTGGTTGAGCATCAACTTATGAACCAGGAAGTCACGGATCCATTCCCACTGAGGCCACATGCCCAGGGTGCGGGCTCCATCCCCAGTGCGGGGCATGCAGGAGGCAGCGGATCAATGATTCTCTCTCATCATTGATGTTTCCATCTCTCTTTCCCTCTCCCTTCCCCTCTAAAGTCAATAAAAATATATTTTAAAAAAGAAACCTGGGGAAGATCCTACCCTATAAACGGGGTGTGTACGTATGTGATGCTTGGAAAGAACATTCCAGACAAAGAGCCCAGTGCTGGGGCCTCTCTAATGGTAGCCCACATGCTTCCGGCCACCACTTAGAAACAAGCCTGAGCTTCCTTTGGCATCTTCCCTCCTCCTCCCCTCCCCCCCCCCCACAATCTCTTCCCATTAGGCACTTTGCCCTCATATGCAGTTCATAGCCACCTACTGGACCATCTTAAATTTATCATGTTCTCAAAGCTGCCTTGTTCTTCTCAGAGCTCTGGGGGTTGGCAACTCTCAAGACTCAGTCTTCCCTGTTTCCCAGATGAACTTCCAACTCTGCTGACTCCCTGGGGAGCCACAAGGAGGTGGACAGCTGTGGTCTCTTCCCTGGGGTTTGGGCTGGGCTGAGGAGAGGGGGAACCTGACGCTGTGCTGTTGAGGGGATGAGAGTGAGAGGGAGGAGGCAGGGGCACCATGCCCTGGAACCTTTGACTCCCTGGAGGCAACAAGCCAAGCTAATCTGGAAAACCACATCCTGGGAGGGACGGGCCGGTGGGGCATGGAGGGAGAAGGAAAAGGCCCAACTCAGGAAGCAAAGGGGTCCTGGTCAGGCAACCCTCTGTTTCCTTGCAAATCTCTGCTTCACTGTCTCTGCCCACCCCAAGTGTTTGTCACACTGTATGGCCCAATGTTTGGTTTGGCACTATGGACACCAGAAGTGTGGCTGCCTTTCTCCCACGCCCAGCTGGTCAGCTCCAGCCCCATCTGGAACCCTGGCCTCGTCACCCCAGCCCAGCATCCCTTCCTCCACTTGAGCCCAGGCTGACTCATCAGGAGAGCAGCCTACCGCCTCTGAGAGCAGAGGCCCAGGGGCCCTGCAGCCCTCAGCTCTCTTCTCCTGTCCCCACCTACTTCCTGAATGTGTCCGACAGAGAAGGGCTGCCCCAAGAGTTCAGCAGGGGCCCTGCCTGCTGTCTGGGCTGTGGTAGGGGCAGGCTGGGTGGCCACCACTGGAGTGTCATTTCAGGACTGGAGCAGGTTGCTGGGTTTTGAAAATGTTTGCAAAGATGTGTGTACCTTCATGAATTCTAGTGCCTGAGACAAAGGATCAGGGATGGAGGACAGAGCTGATTTCACCCGGAGGCCTACAGCTTAGGGAAGGCCAGAGGGCTGCGGAGAATTGCCCCGTGGGTCTCACGGGAGCTGGGGAACTGGGTCCAGGGCAGGAGCTATGAGCACATTCACTCAGGAGGGGGCCTTGCAGCAGAGGGGACAGCCTTACTCATTACTGATACACGTCTTTTGTTCTTTTTTTTTTTTAATATATTTTATTGATTTTTTTACAGAGAGGAAGGGAGAGGAATAGAGAGCCAGAAACATCGATGAGAGAGAGGCATCGACCAGCCGCCTCCTGCACGGCCCTTACTGGGGATGTGCCCGCAACCAGGATACATGCCCTTGACCAGAATCGAACCTGGGACCCTTCAGTCAGCAGGCCGACGCTCTATCCACTGAGCCAAACCGGTTTCGGCCACGTCTTTTGTTCTTAATGAACAGCCTTCTTTTGCTGCCTCCAACTTGGTTTGGTCTCTTCTCAGAATGCGAAAGTCTCAAGGTTCTCAAGTGGCTAAGTGGGCAGGGGGCATCCCTGCCAGTGTGGGTCCTCTCGGGCTCTGGTTTTCCTTGGGCCAGTGTGGGAGGAGATGGGGGTCCTTCCAGCTGCACATGGAGGAGGTGGATGGTGGAGGAAGAAGAGTCACTTCTGTCAACAGGAAAACCAGTGGGTACAGAGTCCTTTAGAAAGTGGATCTGGAGCCCAGCGCTGGTTTCCCTATCTGAGGGTGACCGTTACACCCCACTGTGGCCCTGCTTCCTCCTCTGTCCCAGGGGAATGCTGGGAGCACTCCACCTGTGATCCCCTGCTGTTTTGAGAGAAGAAGGGGATTGAGGGGGGGGCGAGCAGGAGGTGAGCCAACTACTCCCCTTTCTCAGTTCCCACCATCCCCTCCTCCATGTGCATTTTAGGGTTCCCAAGGAAACCATGCAGCCTATCTGCAGCTTCTGTTTTGTTCCTGTCAAACCCAGGAAACTTTCGGAGGCCAATTCAGTGGGAGCACTGTCAGCACTGAGCTGGTTGGCAAGGAGAGGAAGCCTCCCGCACGGATGCCCTCCCACACAGCTGTGGGCACATTCAGCGCGCGCGCGCGCGCACACACACACACACACACACACACACACAGGCTTGCACTGCCCACGCACACCCGCAACTCTTATCACCCAGGCCAGGAGAGAAAATGCAAAACAAATAGGGGGAAATATCTCCTGCCTGCACCACGTGTTCCACACGCCTCCATCCTCCTCTCCCCTGAGGTGCCAGGCAGCCCACCCACTCCAACAGCTCCCCACCCAGGTGTGGTCCCTCCAGCAAGAGCGAATAAGTCAGGCTGGTGAGGGCGGAGCCCCAGGGGAGAGGAAGAAGCATGAGGCAGAGAAAGGCTTGTGTGGGAGTGACCCAGACGCTCCAGGCAGGAGTCAGAGTGGTGTGTGCCTTATCGGCCGCCCTCTGAGAAAGGGGACCCTGGCCTCAGCTCCTGCCAATGTCCCAAAAGCAAACTGAGATGCTGAGAAGGCAGAGAGATGGGCCAAAGAAGCCTGGGGAAAGGCAGCTAGTCGTAAAGAGACCAGGTATCTCTCTATAGTTCCAAGCCCCAGAACTGCCCTGGCCAGTGTGATAATGCATTCCCTGTCAAAGACACATATCTGGGTTGCAGAGAAGCAACCTCTCTCTCTCTCTCTCTCTCTCTCTCTCTCTCGCTCTCGCTCTCGCTCGCTCTCGCTCTCTCTCTCTGACAGTCTAGGGGCTGAGGGCAGAGAACCCCACCACTGGCCTTTACCAGTGCAGCTCATCTTCCCTCACCAGCCAAACAGCACAGTCATTGTTTCTCCTGGAGAGTTTTAGTAGATAGATGAGCGGGCGCCTAAGGGAAAAGCCTCAGGAAGATGTCTGGGTGTAGGAATTAGAGAACCACCATTTCTGTGTGAGATGAAGGGTCATGACTTGAGAACCTGCTAAGAACATAGCTTTGTTTTCTCAGATCAGAGACAGACAGGGGGAGTCTGGTGAGGAGAGAAGATTGGTGTGAGGAGAAGCAAGTGCAGTATAGGCAATATAGTAAACTTATTAGGATAGCACTCGCTCCAAGATCCAGGCCACCCAGAACTGTTGTACAGGGTACTCCACAGACCAAGAGGACTGGGGATGAAATCCAGTCACCTTCTGTAGGACAGAGGCCTGGAGGAGGACAGAGGCCGCCTGGAGGAGGTGCTTTTGAGCTAAATCTCTCTCAGGGGCAGCAGCAACCTGCTCTAACCCATCCCCATATTGATATGTTAGCTTCCTACAGCACAAGTCTCACCGTGACCTCACACCTTAACCCTTCAACAACTACTTTCTTCAGTGGAGAAATCAGAAAATTGCTTAGCCTGGTTGACCAGTCCCCATCCTCTTCCCAGTCCTGTTAACCCCTTTTCTTCACATCCTGCTGTACTCCGGTCACAGCACCCTACACACCTTTCCCCAAACTGCACTCTACTTCCCAGCTGCTGCAAGGTTCTTCCAGCCTAGACCAGACAGCAGACTTGGTCGCAAACAACAGAAACTGACTCTCGACTCTGCTAGTTAAGCAGATAAGCAATATTCTGCCTTGTCCAGATACCTCCGTTGTCCTGATGTGCCAAGGTTGCAGGTTTGATCCTGGTCAGGGCACATACCGGAAGCAACCAATGAATGCATAACTAAATAGAACAACACATCTATCTTTCTCTCTGCTTCCTCTCTCTCTAAAATAAATAAATACATAAATAAGTTTTTCTATGTATTTATTTTCAAAAGGAAGGAAATATTCTGGAAAGCAAAATTCTGAGTACCATGGAGTTGCTGACAGGCTGGAGCCGCAGTTCCCACCAGAGGCAGGAACCAAGGGAGGCCCATGGCAGAGAGCACTCTTGTCAGTGACAGGGGCATCTGGTTGGGACCCTACTGCTGGTTCTGTGCCTCCCCCACCACGGCCCACGCATCCCCCTCTCCCACTAGATTCTTGCTGCTGACTGTAGTCCAGGCTCGCTGCTATGAGTGATTTGCCAACTGTGCCAGCCCTTCCTGTCACTCTCTTGAGTTCCAAAGTCCTAAAGACACCAATGGGACCATCTGCTTGGCTGACCTCAGGTTCCAAGGCCCACCCTCCCTCTACCCTCATTCCATCCATGCCTTGCTGCAGAGCTGGGGGAAGGAAGGATGGCAGAGAAACAGAAATCCAGGCCCCTCAGCAGGTGGTTTAGGAAGCATGCTCAGATACTGGACAAACACATGACAAATGTCTACCACACTGTCCCCTTGTCTGCTGCTCTGTTCCCATTCATTCCTCAAATGTCACCTCTGTGAAACCTTCCTCCAACTGAGGCATGTTCAGGTGCTCCCTCTGTGTTCCCATAGCACCCGGTACCTACCTCTACCAAGGCCTTCTTGTTTGTTTGTTTGTTTAAAGCTTGTATTTTTAATATGTTTTTATTGACTTGAGAGAGAGAGAGAGAAACATCAATGTGAGAGAGAAACATCAATGGCTGCCTCTAGCATGCACCCTGACCAGGCATGTGCCCTGACCAGGAACGGAGCCAGTGACCTTTCAGTGAGAGGGACAATGCAACAGACTGAGCCACACCAGCCAGGGCAAAGCCTTCTTATTTTATGGATCATAATTTTGTCTTTCTCTCCAGATTATGAGTTCCTTTGAACCTCAGAGCAGGGCGCACTCATCCATGTCCTCTTGTCTGTATCCCCTGTCCCTAGCAGGGGACATTCATGGGATCTCAGTATATTTACAAATGAACAACTGAATGAATATGTGTGTCCCCAAGATGCCTCACATGGTAGGTCAGCTTATATAACTCATTAAATGCCTAGCTGAGTGCGAAAAGTGGGATCCTTACTGTGGAGATGGGGTGCCGAGGAGAACTCAGGAGCAAAGCTAGGTTTTTATGCTTACAGGTATTAGAGAGCAAAGCTATTAGCAAGTGACCCTCTTCCCAAAGGGCTGTGAATGTCCAAAATATATTCCAGAGAGGGACCTGGGGGTGTGTACCTCCAACTATAGCCATGAAGTCTCACCTCTAAATCTGGAACTGTGTGGGTTAAGATGGAAATCTTTACCGTCATTAGGCCCCATTGTGAAGGTAATTACACGAAGAAGTCCTGCTGTAGGCACCTGCCACAGGAGTGGGCTGGCGCTGCCCTCCCCTCGGTGGCCCCTCAGGGGAGGAGAGTGTGAGGGAAGCATATGGAAAGATATGAGAGAGTAGTAGGAGCTGCTTAAAATAGCAGGAAAAAAACAGAAGAGATAGTGAGGGAAGGCAGCAACAGAAGAAACACATAGGAGCAAAGCCCCAGGGTAGGGACAGAGAAGGGGGAAGGCAGAGCAGGGGCTACAGCCAAGGGCTGGAGCACTAATACTGATGGAGAAATAGGAGGCATGAGATCATCTTGCTGCAGCCAGAAGAAGGAGACCAAGAAAGATGGATAAGTCAATAGCGCGAGCTTACCCCAGCTGAGCAAACATTTATTCTCTGGGCCAGGCACTGTGCTAAGGCACTAAGGATACAAAGGTACAAAATTGTGTATAAAGATATACAACGTGCAAACCCCTTACCTTCTAGGGTTTACAGAGCAGTAAGGGAGACACACACAAAAACTAAGATTTTTAAAATGTGATCGATTTATTTTTAAAAAGTGATAGATGTGTAGATACATAAGAAAAAGAATGCAATGAGAACACAATGAAAGGGCACTTCTAGCTTGGGGAAGATGCCCACTGAGCTCGGCATTGGAGGGTGAGTTAGCCAAGGACAGAAAGCTGAAAGGAGGTCCCTGTCAGGGAAGCAACTTAAGCAGACACATGGGGGCCTGGGCCAATGTGGATGACAGAGACATGGGATGGGCTGGGCTGGAGATCAGGGAGGAGCATGTGCACCAGGCTAAGGAGCTGGGACCTGCAGGTGATCAGACTCATTGGCAGGTTTTTCTCTGGGCATGGCCTGATAAGATTTGCATTTTAAGGCTGTTGCTTTATCTCCTTTGAAAAGGAGATAATCTGGATAGTCTGGGAGAACAAATTAAGATTTGATTGCAATTGTCAAAGTGAAAGATAGTGATGCCCATTTATAATAAAAATTCTCAGCAAAAAGGAATAGAGGCTCATACCGCAACATGATAAAAGGTCATATATAACAAACCTACAGCCAATATATAATACTCAATGGGCAAAAACTGAAACTGGTTCCCTTAAGAATAGGAACAAGACAGTGATGTCTGCTTTCACCACTCTTTTTCAACATAGTATTAGAAGTCCAAGCCAGTGATCAGACAAGAAGAAGAAATGAAAAGCATCCCAACTGCAAAGGAAGAAGTAAAACTGCCATCATTCACAAATGACATGATATTATACATAGAAAACCCTAAAAAACTATTAGCTCTAATGAATAAATTTGGCAAAGTAGCAGGATAAAAAATTAGTGGCATACTTATACACCAATAATGAGCTATAAGCCCTGGCCAGGTGGCTCAGTTGGTCGGAACAACATCCCATACACCAAAAGGTTGTGGGTTTGATTCCCAGTCAGGGCACATACCTAGGTTGCTGGGACAATCCCCTGTGGGGGTGCATACGGAAGCAACCAACCAATGTTTCTCCTCTCTCTCTTTCTCCCTCCCTCTTTCTCTCTCCCTCCCTCCTTTCATTCCTGCCTCCCTCCCCCTCTCACTAATATCAGTAAAACAAACACTTGGGTAAGGTTAAAAAAATAATAATAAACTGTCAGAAATAAAAACTAAAAAAAAAAATCCCATTTACTATTGCAGCAAAGAGGGAAAAAAAAGGTACTTAAAAATAAATTTAACCAAGGAGTAAAAGACGTATATTTGGAAAACTATAGGACATTAAAGAGAGAAATAGAGGAAGATACAAACAATTGGAAAAATATATCATGTTCATGGATTGGAAGAATTAACATCATTAAAATGTCCACACTACCCAAAGCAATCTATAGATTCATTGCAATTCCTATTAAAATATCAATGGCATATTTCACAGATATAGAACAAATATTCCAAAAACACATATGGAACCCAAAAAAAGACCAATCTGGAGAAAGGAGAATAAGGTTGAAGGAATCACAAAACCTTATATCAAACTATACTACAAGGCCATTATAATCAAAACAGACATATAGATCAATGGAACAAACCAGAGAGCCCAGAAATAAACCCATACCATAATGGTCAATTAATATTTGACAAAGGAGGCAAGAGTATACAATGTAGTAAAGGCAGTCTTAATAAATGGCTTTGGGAAAATTGAACCAGGCACCTGCAAAAAATGAAACTAGACCACCAACTTATGCCATACACAAGAATAAACTCAAATTGGATAAAAGACTTATATGTAAGTCATGAAACCATAAACATTTTGGAGGAAAATATAGGCAGTAAAATATCAGACATCTCATAACAATATGTTTGCAGATATATACTGGGGCAAAGTAAACAGGAAAAAAAATAAACAAATTAAAAAGTTTATATACAGCAAAAGAAACCTTCAACAAAATGTAAAGGGAACACACCATATTGGAGAACGTATTTGCCAATAAAACATCTGATGAATGGTTGGTTTGTAAAATACATAAAGAACTTACACACCACCACAGTGGACTGAGGACTGAAGGATCCCAAGATCAATTCCTGTCAAGGGCACATGCCCGGGTTGTGGTCTCGATCCTCAGTAGCCGGCATGCAGGAGACAGCTGATTAATGATTCACTCTCATCATTGATGTTCCTATCTCTCTCTCTCCCTCTTCCTTCCTCTCTGAAATCAATTTAAAAAAAAAAAGGGCACGTACCCCTGGTTCTGGTTGGGGTATGTGCAAGAAACAACCAATAGGTGTGTCTGTCTTTCTCACATCAGTGTTTCTTTCTGTCTCTCCCTCTCCCTTCCACTATCTCTAAAAATCCAAGGAAAAATATATTCAGATGAGGATTAACCAAAAAATAAAATTAAATTTAAAAAAAGAACTTTTACAACTCAACACCAAGAAGACAAACAATCCAATTAAAAATGGGCAAAGGACCTGAATAGACACTTCTGCAAAGAGGACATACAGATGACCAACAGACAGATGAAAAGATGCTCAATGTCACTAGTCATCAGAGAAACTCAAATTAAAACCACAATGAGATATCACCTCACACCTGTCAGAATGGCTATCAACAATAAGTCAGCAAACAAATGCTGGCAGTGATGTATAGAAAAGAGAACCCTAGTACACCTAGTACACTGTTGGTGGGAATGCAGACAGCCACTATGGAAAACAGTATTGAGTTTCCTCAAAAAATTAAGAATGAAACTTCATTTTTACCCAGCAATCTCATTTCTGGGAATATATACCTAAGAAATCCCAAAACACCAATTTAAAAGACTATATACACCCTTATGTTCATTGCAGCATTATTTACAAAAGCCAAGGTCTGGAAACAACCATAAATGAGTGGATTAAAAAGCTGTGATATATTTACCCAATATAGTAGTACTCGACCATAAGAAAGATGGAAATCTTACCTTTGGCACCAGTATGGAGGGACCTGGAAATTATTATGCTAAGTGAAAAAAGCCAGTCAGAGAAAGACAAGTACCATATGATCTCACTTACATGTGGAATCTAATGAACAAAATGAACTAACGAACAAAATAGAAACAGAGGCATGGATACATTTAACAGACTGACAACTGTCAGAGCAGCAGGTGGGGAGGGGGACTGAGGTAAAGAAGGTGAAAGAATTAGCCAAAGAACATACGTATATGCATAACCCATAGACACTGACAACAGTGAGTGAAGGTCGGCAAAGCTGTGTGTGGAGGTGGGCAAAGGTGTTGTATGTTGGGCAGGGTGGGGGAGGAGAAGGAGGGATTATCTGTAATAAAAATAAAGTTGAAAAAAGAAAAGATGGACCCTGGCTGGAGTGGCTCAGTTGGATGAGCATTGTCCCAGGCACTGAAAGGTTGCTGGTTCGATTCCCGTGCCCAGGTTGCTTATAGGAGGCAACCGATGGAAGTTTCTCTTCCCCGACTCCTCTTCTCTCTCTCTCTCTCTCTCTCTCTCTCTCTCTCTCTCTCTCTCTCTCTTTCCGTGTGTGTGTGTGTGTGTGTGTGTGTGTGTGTGTGTGTGTGTGTGTGTGTGTATATATATATATATATATATATATATATATATATATATATATATATATATATATGGTGTTATTCTCTGAGATAGAGGGCATAGAGGAGAACAGTTAGCAGGAGGGAGGGAAGATGGGGCCTGTTTGAATGTTTTTAGACCATCTAAAGGCATATGTGTCTAACAGGCATGTGAATATGAGCATCTGAAACTAAAGGGAGAGATGGTCACTGGAGTCATGATTTGGGCTTTGTCAGCATACAGATCACAGTTTTAGCTGTGAAAGTGTGTGAGCTCGCCCAAAAAGAAAGCATACACATGGAGAGAATCCAAGATGGCGGCATAGGTAAACACCTACACTGCTGCCTCGCACAACAATTTCAAAGCTACAACTAAAAGACAGAACAGACATCATCCAAAACCACAGGAAAGCTGGCTGAGTGGAAATTCTACAACTAGAAGGAAAGAGAGGGGCTCACAGAGACCCAGAGGAGCTGCAACAAGCTGAGGTACGGAGACGAGCACGTGCAGAAAGCGGATGCCTGAGAACCTGGCTGGCTTTCTCTGGCGGGAGGGAAACGGAGACTCCCAAAGGCATTGAACCCCTTATCCTACAACACTAAACCCCAGATCCAGCCGAAACTCATATAAGGGGAGTTTGGACTGTGAAAAGGGAGAAGTGCACGGAAATTTAGGGAAGTCGCAAAAGATGGGAAGTCTGGTGGCATGCACAGCCCTGTGCGCAGGGGACAGCCTGCTGACTGTGCTGCTGGCTTTCACGAGTGGGCGGGAGACAGACCCTCCCAACTGTGTCACTTCTAACTTCATTAAACCCCAGTTTCAGGTGAAACCCTGGGGACCCAGACTCATATGGTCCCAGAGCACAAGGGAGGTGGAGGGGCAGTAGTCTAGAGGCACTGCGAGAGAGTGTACAGGCCCAGGGACCGCTCCAGTGATTACCCAGTCACCTGAGACTCAGGGGCCGTGGAGGGCAGGGCTGACTGGAAGGCAAGGTGGTCCATTAAGCCCTGAGACTCCACCCATCCCACGCTCAACAGAGTGGCTTTTGCGGATTTGCAAGTCTGGTATCATAAGGCTGAATCCAACACAGAAGTTCTCCCAGCATAGTGAAAATGTCGAGACAAGGGAAGGGATCACAAACAAAAGAAATGGAGGAAAAGAAATGACTCGATATAGAGTTCAAAACCATGCTTATAAGGTTTTTCAAGGATTTCCTAGAAAAGATGGATAAATTTAGCAAGACCCAAGAGGAGATGAAAAAGAACCAACTAGAGATGATAAAGGGCCAACTAGAATTTAAACATACAATGACTGAAATAAAAAATATTATTCAGAGACCTAACAGCAGACTAGAGGAAGGCAAGAATCAAGTCAAAAATACAAAATATAAGGAATCAGAAAACACTCAACTGGAAAAGCAAGAAGAGAAAATAATCCAAAAATGTGAAGATAATGTAAGGAGCCTCTGGGACAGCTTCAAGTGTACCAACATCAGAATTGTGGAGGTGCCAGAGGAAGAGAGAGAGCAAGATACTGAAATCTTATTTAAAGAAATAATGACTGAAAACTTCCCACATCTGGTAAAAGAAATAGACTTACAAGTCCAAGAAGCACACAGAACCCTATATAAAAGGAATCCAAAGAGGACTACACCAAGACACATCATAATTAAAATACCAAGAACAAAAGACAAAGAGAGAATATTAAAAGCAGCAAGAGAAAAACAACAGTTCATTACCTACAAGGGAGCATCCATACGACTGTCAGCTGATTTCTCAACAGAAACTATGCAGGCCAGATGGAAGTGGCAAAAATTGTTCAACGTGATGAATAGCAAGAACCTACAACCAAGAATACTCTACCCAGCAAAGCTATCATTCAGAATTGAAGGGCAGATAAAGAGCTTTACAGATAAGAAAAAGCTAAAGGAGTTCCTCAACTCCAAACCAGTATTATATGAAATGCTGAAAGGTACTCTTTTAGAAGAGGAAGAAGAAAAAGGTAAAAGACAAAAAATTATGAACAACAAATACATATCTATCAACAAGTGAATCTAAAAATTAAGTGAATTAAAAATTTGATCAACAGAAAAAACTGGTGACTATAATAGAATCAGGAGCACAGAAAGGGAGTGGACTGATAACTCTCATGGGGAAAGAGGTGAGGGGTGTACAGGGAGAGACTGGACAAAAATCATACAGCTATGGATGAGGTCAACGGGAGGGGAGGAAGGGTAGAGGGAAGGATGGGAACTGGATGGAGGGGAGCTATGGTGGGGGGAAAAGAGAAACAAAGTAATAATCTGAATAATAAAGATTTAATTTAAAAAAAGAAGAAGAAGAAAGCATACACAGCCAACCAGTGGGCCCAGCTGAACTCTGAGAACATTATTTCAGCGATGCTGGAAGTAGACCCAAGAAGGAGAATGCAAAAGGGACGTTGGAGAGCAGGCCACGGGTCAGATGACTCCAAAAGGAAGGAGAGGGCAGCAGGGTGTGAAGCAGAGAGATGTCTGGAAAAGCAGCCATTGTGGTTTATGGGTGGAAGTAATGACTTCTCATTTGTGAAACACGTTGTGTGGGCCAGATGTAAACTGAGTGGTGAGTCTGAGTAAAGAGTAGGCGGGAGTTCCTTTACCATTCTTGCAACTTGTCTACAGGGTTGAAATTGCATCAGAAAAAAAGTTATCCAGAAACAGAGGGTTTTGTTTCCAAATGACATAGGTTTGTTGTATAGATTCTAACAATTCTAAAAGATATAAAGTAGAAAATGAAAATTCTGCCTTTTCTCAATCCGCATTCAGATCCCACTCAGCCATACTAGACTGTTGTTCATAGTTTGGGAGTTTATTATTTATTGTTGTTATAAAAACTAGAATCATACTATGCACCTAGTTCTGCAACTTTAAAATATCCCACGGGCATTTGTCAGGACAGGCTATGCATTTTATCTCCATTCTTCAATGCCGCACCATATTCTATCAGGGGCTTCAACAAAATTCGTTTTGAAATTTAAAAACATCAAGGAAAGTGTAGATAATAAATAGCACACACCCATGTAGCCACCATTCTTTTAAATAAATGGTAACATTTGACATATATGTTTCAGATTCTTTTGTAGAATATAGCTGGCTGGCCCTAGAGGTTTGGCTCTGTGGATAGAGCGTTGGCCTGCAGACTAAAGGGTCCTGGGTTCAATTCTGGTCAAGGCACATCCCGGATTGCAGCCTCAAGGCCCAGTAGGGGGCATGCAGGAGGCAGCCAATCAATGATTCTCTCTCATTATTGATGTTTCTATCTCTCTCCCTCTCTGAAATCAATAAAAATATTTAATAAAAAAAGAATATATAAGACGACTAGATGAGCTATGATTGAAAAACCCAAAGTGCCTAAAAATGCAAACTTGACCTCGTCACATCTCTGCTTTAGCCCTTTCAGTGGTTCCCCATCGTCTCTAGGGTCAGATCCAGCTCAGGCCCTCTGCACTCCAGCCCACTCTCTGCTTGCACCCCCTCAACCCCCTTCACGCAGCCATGCTTTCAAGCGAGCCTTCTCCTATGTGTGCCTTCCTGAGAGTCTTCTCTCTGGCTACATGAATCCCCATGCCCCACTTCCCCCATGCCCCAGCCTGCCTGGAGAACAGTTCGTCATCATCAGGACACAGCTCAAGAGTCACTTGAGCCTTAACCAGTTTAGTTCAGTGGATAGAGCTTTGGCTTTCAGACTCAAGGGTCCCAGGTTCCATTCCAGTCAAGGGCATGTACCTTGGTTGCAGGCACATCCCCAGTGGGGGGCGTATAAGAAGCAGCTGATTGACATTTCTCTCTCTTCGGTGTTTCTAATGCTCCCTCCATCTGCCTTCCTCTCTGTAAAAAAATCAATGATATTAATATTTTTGTTTTTTTTAAAGAGTCACTTGAAGACACAGACAGCAGCATGGTGATTGCCAGGGGCAGGGTGTAGAAGAACATATAGGAGGAGTCATTGGTGATGGAAAGAGACTTGCCTTGGGTAGTGAACACACAATACAATATACAGACGATGTGTTATAAAAGTAAACACTGAAACCTCTATAATTCACCCAATAAATTCATTTAAAAGTACTCCAAAAAGAGAGTTACTGGGTGCCTTTCCTGGCCACCCCACCCCCTGCCCTAAGGGGACTGGCCTCGCCAAGATGCTGTCTTTGTGTCTCCCCACAGTGCTATTGTCTGGTGCTCTCTTCTGTCGCCTGCTGACTTCTTGCCCCTGCACTCCAAGTCCCGTGAGACAAAAACAGTGCCTTAGTCATCCCTGACTCCAGTGTCTGGCACCTCCAGCAAATGCTCTTTCAATAGCCTTGTGCTGCCTGAATCTCTGGTGGCACAGCCAGGGCTAGAAGGCTCCCACCCTGTGTCTAGAGGCCGCTAAAGGACAAGGGTGCTCAGGACCCCTTCGAGTCTCCGGGGCCACCACCTGCAAGAGTGTAGCTCCACTTTCCCCTGGGTCCCAACTGAGCCCAGCAGCTCAGGCCTCCCCTCCCACCCCAGCTCCCCCGCCACACTGCCTGCCAGATCCCCTCACCATAGAGTCAGCAGGGAGCACTCACTGGGGCTCATTACTTACTGGTCAATGGCCCGGGCTCCCATCCCCCAGGAGCCCACGGAGGCTGTTGGAGCCCTGCCCCAGTTCCTGTAAATGGAAAGCAATTTGCTCTCATTCCCAAGATGGATCACTTCGTTTTAATTGCCTGTCCTTTTGCTGGCACGGCCACCGCCCCGGCTGCTTGCGCTGCCTTTTGGCTGTCTGTTGGCAGGACACCCTTCCAGGCCCTGCTCGTCACCCAGACGAGAAGCACAAGAGGGAAGGCGGAGACGGAGCCTCAGAAGGAGCAGAGCAATAGGCAGCAATGAGCCAAACTGGTGAAATTGCCTCGAGGGTCCATCCGAAACCCAAGCAAAGATCTCAGGCAGGCGGAGAGCAGCTCCCAGCCTGCAGTCCCCGTGGGCCTTGCTCCAGAGACCAGGTGGCTAATGCGGTGGCAGCATCCACCCCGGGCCTCTAGGGAGAGCCTCCAACCTGGAGCTCCTCTGAGCTGGATTAGCCGGTGACCTGGGAGAGCAACGCCAGTAATGAACATGAAATTGCAGAATGCAGAATCGGTTCCCTGAACTTTGGTGTGAAATGGGTGGCATGTAGGGAGGAGCGACTCTGCCCCCAGGTTCCTTCTCCGACAACGATTCCAGGGAACATGCAGATGGGCAGCCATGTTTCCTCGCCGTCTCGTCTGCAAGAGGGCTCGTTTTGGATCTGTGGGGTGAGCTCAGCTTGCCACCTGCAATTGGGAGAGCCCCAGCCCAGTTTCTGGCCTCTGCCCTGAGCGGGCCCCACTCCCTGTTCCATGCCAAGGCCCGGGCCAGACTCCCATGCTCCCTCTGAATAGAGAAGAGGGCATGGCCACCAGCAGCCCAGGGGAGACTGGTACCCTTCTCGGGCCCTAACCTGGCCGCACTGTGAGACGTGAGGCCGGGAGGGAAGTTCTTTGCCAGGGAAGCAGGGAGCTAAGTGACTCTGGAGGAGCCTGACCTTCCTGACTCCTAGCCAACCTGGAGGCGTGGGTGCCTGCGCAGAGAGATGCCGGAGGACTCTCCCTGCCCGAGGGTCCTTGGGTTCCTAGAAGTTCCAGGTGCTTCCCAGACGTGACCTGGGTAGGAAGGATGAGGGAACGATGCTCAGGTAACTAAGTTTCAAGGACAGGAATTTCCACCTCCCCACTCAGCCATCGCTGAAGGGTCTGCAGAGTTGAGAAGAACCTCTCAACTTAAAATAACTTAAAACCCACTTGGTTCTTGGGCCCTTCCTGTGTTCTCTCATCTCCCTGCCTCTTTACCTCATGCAGCATGAGGCCTGCCCCATACCCCTGCCTCCTGTGACCTCCCATCTGCAAGGTCAAGCCTCTCTCCTCAGCCCTGCTCTGCTCCAGTGAAGGGGGGATGGGCCACAGAGCCCACTGGAAGCCAGGACGGGAGGAAGCTGTGTGAGGACAGCCAAGACCCACACCACTGCCGCTGGCAAGACCAAGTCCACGGGCAGGGAGGACTGGGGTTCCTGGGGAAGGCCATTTCTGTTGTTGTTAATCTTCACCCAAGAAAATTTTTCCATTAATTTTAAGAGAGTGAGAGGGGGAAGAAACAGAGAGAGATACATCGATTGATTTCCTCCCACATACAGCCCTGACAGGGGCTAGAAATGGAGCCTAAAACCCTTGACCGGAATCAAACCTGGACCCTTCAGTTGCAGGGCCGACAATATCCACTGAGCTAAACAGCTAGAGCTCAACAACTACTTTCTGCATTCCCACTATGTGCCAGGAACTGTTCCAGGCACAACGGTGTGCAAGACAAGCAGTCGCTGACTCCTGGAACTTACATGCCACTGCTCATCATGAAGGGTCAGCATTGGCCAGGCCTGCGAGACGGCTCCTGAGCCACCACCGAGGAGGAGCTCAGCCTCAACAGGAAGCATGAGCCAGGAAAAGGCCCAGGGCCCCAGCCCCCAGTCAGGCTATGACTCCAGCCCAGCCATCTTCCCAGAGGATCTACCAAGAGCAAGGATCCCTATGCTGAGTCCCTCCCCGCTCCCCACCTCTCTCTCCTCCTGCCCTCTTCCTCCAAGCCTGTCCCAGAGGGCTCTGGCTGACTGTCTGCTTCATTCCTGAGTTGAAGTGACAACCTGGTGCCTTGATGCTCCTGGGGACAGACCCTCTTGGGAACGCTGAGCTGAATTCCAAAGGCCCAGAGAGGAAAAGCAAACAGGGAGAGGCTGGGATGGAGAGGGTGGGGGCAAGGAGTTGACCTTTGACTGCAACTGCCCAGGTTAAACTATGATTTAATGTGTGTGCAAGCTTCAAGCAGAGAGCGTGATGTACCTATTAATCTTCTTCCCTTCCTTCTGCGCTGGGCCCCATGGGACAATACCTCCTACTTAAATGCCTTATTAATCATTTACAACATCGCTGATAGTAATAAGATTCACCAAGTCAGATTGGAGAAACTTGCTTCAATTTTCTGGCTCTCCATCAGAGAGCTACACATCTCACCGTAAGCTGGGAAAGGAGAGGGCACTGTCTCTGGGGTCCTCTCACCTCCACTTAGGCTTTTCATTCAGGTTATCGCACCCCTTGGCTGCCCCGAGTGTCCCCGAGAGTCCCCACGTGCCCTGAGCGTGGATGCGGTAGGGATGAACAAGGTGGCCTTGCCTAGCCTCCTCTGGCTGCAGCTCCAAGGGCCTCACCCCCGACTCCCCTGCCCCTTGGCAGGCATGGGGCCTGTCTGGGGCCTGGCCTTCTCTCTGCCCTTCTCTCTCTCATTTCCTGCTCCTGGGTCTCTCCTGCATGAATTCTTAGCACCCGCTTCTGTAGTCACTGATTTGGATGAAGCCCTTATGTATTGCCATCGATTGTAAAAATAACAACAGTGAGCTGAAACTTGGATGTGATAAAACAATAGCCCTAGCTCACAGAATACCAGCCTCCCAGAGGAATTCTGAATGCTTAATAAGTTCCTTTTCCCACAGGCAACTGTTGCCCTAATCCTGGGGAAAGTAAGACAGAGTAGAGTTAATGTTTGTTTAGGGAGAAGACTGCCAGCAGATGGGCTGTTACTAGAGAGGGTAGGAAGGAGGAGTTCACATTCTAACATCAGCAAATGCATCTTCTCCTTAGAAGACACCCCTATCAGCCCAGCTGAGCCAGAAGTGAAGAGCAGATCCCCAGACCAGGTCCAGTGCGCACAGGGATTGGCTCAGTGGATAGAGCGATGGCCTACGGACTGGCCCTGCACTCTCCCAGCACCTCCAGACTTCCAGTTGCCTCCTCCTGCCTCTGTCATCTCCCCATTCTGCTCCAGGTCCCTTTCTGAGCCTGACTTCTAAAAGCCTGAGGGTGCCCTAGCTGGTATGGCTCAGTGGATAGAGTGATGGTCTAGGGGCTGAAGGGTCCTGGGTTCGATTCTGGTCAAGGGCACATGCCTGGGTTGCAGGCTTGATCCCCAGTAGGGTGCGTGCAGGAGACAGCCAATCGATGATTCTCTCTCATCATTGATGTTTCTCTCTCTCTCTTTTCCTCTGTGAAATCAATAAAAATATATATATTAAAAAGAAATAAATAAAAGCCTGAGGGTGTCCCTCTCAGAAACTGAAGACTGGATGACCAAGAATACCTTGATCCTTTCCTACCAGCCCTGCTTGTCCGATCGATCCAGCCAACTCTTTCCGTTTCCGCCTAGGAGAGTGGCTACTCTCTCTTTTTCCGGGCAGCCCTGTTTGTAATAGCTGGCCCTGCTACTTTGAGAGGCTGGCTTGCTTTATTACCTGGCTCCTGGTCCCAACAGGAAGTTCCCCTGCACCCCACCCATCACCCTTGCCTGCCTGCTACTCAGCCTCACTCCCCACTTCTCTGGATGGATTCCTGCATCTCCCTGTCCAGTGTTTAGAAATTTGCTCCCAGTCAGACCAGTGGCTCTACCTTCCTGTGTGTGCAGCCCATAGTCTGACCTGCCTCACGATTCCAGACTGAATTACTCATGAGGAGGCACAAGAAAGCAAACTGACTGCATAAAACCACCAGCTAGAAAAAACAAGATGGCGGCATAGGTAAACACCTAAACTGCTGTTTCACACAACCATTTCAAAACTACAACCAGAAGACAAAACGGACATCATCCAGAACCACAGGAAGGCTGGCTGAGTGGAAATTCTACAACTAGAAGGGAAGAGAAAAGCACACTGAGACTCAGAGGAGCTGCAGAAGGCAGAGGTTCGGAGACACATGCAGAGAAGACTGGCAACTGAGTACACAGCTGGCTTTCTCAAGCTGGAGGGAGAGAAAAGCTCCCAACTGAACTGAACTCCAGTTCCTGGTGAGACTCTGGTATCCAGACTCATTCAGGGAAAAACTGTAATGCCTGGCAGCATGTGAAACTTAAGGGCAGCTTTCTCTCAGAGGTGCTTGCAGCAATTACTGCAGGACACTGAGACCCAGGGGTCTCTTAGGACAAGGCTGATGGGAAGCTATTGCTGTCTGCTCCAACTTGAGACTCTGCCCCCATCCAAGCTGAGCACAGAGGCTTTTGCAAGTCTTGTCTCATAAGGGTGCCTTTAGCACAGAAGTTCTCCCAGTGTAGACACAGCTGATCCTCACAGCTAATTGGCCTGGAGGTCAATTCATCCCAGTGATACCAACAACAATCAAGGCTTAACTACAACAAGACTGTGCACACAGCCCACAAAGGGGTGCACCAATAGTGTCCACCTCAGGTAACTGGGAAGGCTGAGCCACTGGGCACTATAGGACACCTAGCACACAAAGCCACTCTATCAACTCAGGAAAGCAGCCAAAATGTGAAGACAAAGGAATAAGTCACAAATGAAAGAAATGGAGGAAAGCAAATGACTGGACATAGAGTTCAAAACTATGGTTATAAGGTTTTTCAAGAATTTTCTAGAGAAGGCCAATAAATTTAGCAAGAACCTTGAGGATATGAAAAAGGACTAACTAGAAATTAAGCATACACTGACTGAAATAAAAAATAATATACAGATATCCAACAGCAGACTAGAGGAATGCAACAATCAAGTCAAAGACTTGAAATACAAAGAAGCAGAAAACACCCAACCAGAAAAGAAAAAAGAATCCAAAAATATGAAGATAGTGTAAGGAGCCTCTAGAACAACCTCAAGCATACCAACATCAGAATTATGGGGGTGCCAGAAGAAGAGAGAGAACAAGATACTGGAAACCTACTTGAAGAAATAATGACTAAAAACTTCCTCCACCTAGTGAAAAAAATAGACTTACAAGTCCACAGAACCCCAAACAAAAGGTATCCGAAGAGGACCACACCAAAACACATCATAATTAAAATGCCAAGAGCAAAAGACAAAGAGAGAATATTAAAACCAGCAAGAGAAAAACAGTTAGTTACCTACAAGGAAGCACCCATATGATTGTCAGCTGATTTCTCACCAGACTATGCAGGCCAGATGGGAGTGGCAAGAAATATTCAAAGTGATGAATAGCAAGAACCTACAACCAAGATTACTCTACCCAGCAAAGCTATCATTCAGAATTGAAGGGCAAATAAAGAGCTTCACAGATAAGAAAAAAATAAAGGAATTCATTAGCACCAAACAGTATTATATGAAATGCTGAAAGGTATTCTTTAAGAAGAGGAAGAAGAAGAAAAAGGTAAAGATAAAAATTATAAACAACAAATACATATCTATCAACAAGTGAATCTAAAAATCAAGTGAATAAAAAATCTGATGAACAGAATAAACTGGTGAATATAATAGAATCAGGGACATAGAAAGGGAATGGACTGACAATTCTCGGGCAGAAAAGGGTGTGGGGGATGTGGGAAAAGAGTGGACAAAAGTCGTACACCTATGGATGAGGACAGTGTGTGTGTGTGACGGCGGGGGCGGGGAGGATTAAAGGCAGAGAGTGGGGTGGGAGCCAGGAGGAGTAGAGCTATGGGGGAAAAAAAGAGGAACAAATTGTAATAATCTGAACAATAAAGATTAAAAAAAAAAAACAAAAAACACGAGCTAGGGCTTGCTGAGCTGTTTCAGGATTGTGTATGGATGCCCTGAGCTGTTTTTCCAACTTGCTAAAATCCCTACAGATAGGGACAGGGAGCCACGCTGAGGATTGGAGACAAAGGGCCTCTGTCTTTGAACCCAGAGTTTGGACAACCCACCCCCCCCAACGCCATCCCGAGGACTCAGGCTACTATCCTTTCTCTGGGTTCCTTCTAGCCCCTCTTTTCCATTCCTGCCCCATAGCCACCTCTGGAAAATCCACTCTTTCTAAATGGCACGGCTCCTGGGCACGCAAGAGGGAGATTTCCTCTCGGTTTATCGCTTGTTTGCCGTGCTTGCAGCACGTCTGAATCATGCGAGCGCTGCTCCTCAGGCCATGAGCTTCCTGATCCTCCAACCAGCATCCCCTTCCCTCCAGGGCCCTGCAATCCTGTCCTGGCAGCAGGTGCAGGACAGGGAGTCTAGTGTCTGGACACAGCGACCTTTGAGACCTCTGCTGCTGACCCTGATGGAGACTGGGACACTCAGGAAATACAGGAGGAACAATGACATAAGACTGGAGCCATTTGGGTTCCAAGAGTTAAGAGCTTTTCCCAGAAATGTCTGCCTAATTACAGCATGGCCTCTGGTTTCTGAGGTAGGAGATGCTTCTCGCTCATTTCCCTGAACTCCCTACGGAGAGTCCTCCTATGCCTCAGAACAGAGACACATGGAACAGAGACAGCAAGGCGAGGGCAGTCAGACTGATGCCCTGGGAAAAGGGGGAGGGGAGTCAAAAGGAGACAGGAAGAGAGAAAGAGAGGAGGAAAGGGGGAGGTGAAATGGAAAATAATGGAAGTTCAGGGAGATAAAAAGTAAGAAGAAGAGAACAGAAAAGAGACAGATAAAGACAGGCAATATATATATATATGGAGCTATGACCGCATCAGAAAGTAGATGATTCAGACACAGACTGAGACAAGGACATACTGTAAGGACTTCCCCATCAGAAGCTTCAAAAAATGTCCTAAGGAATGAAAATGTCCCAGATGGGGCTGGGAGCTTTGATGGACCAGTGGCTTTCTGTACGTTAGCTTGTCTCACCGTGTAAGGCCCCGGGAAGTGACTCTACTATGAATGCTTTGTTACAGACTAGGACATCCTGGAAGAGAGCGGCAAAGTGGCAGGTCACCCAGCTGACCCCTGAGGGGCTAAGGTGCAAATCCAGAGCTGATTCTAAGGCTTGTGCTCTTTCTAGTGGCTTCCCCACTGCTCCCCAGCCAGAGAGCACCCTTGTCTGTCCCACATCTCACCGAGCTCAGACTCAGTGCCTGCTGTGTGCCAGCATTGTCCCAGTCAGGGACTCTGCCCCACAGAGTTCACAGCCTGGCTAAGTTTCTCTAAGGTCTGTCGGCTTGGTCTCAACTCTCCAAGGTACAGGATCCCCCTAAAATGGAAATAACTGCCCCTTTGCTCCAAGGTCATACTCAAGTGACCAATGGGAATGGGAGGGCATTTCAGCCTCTTTCTTGGTCTCCTTTTCTAGATCCATCAACTTCTGGCCAGGAACATTTTCTTATGGGAATTCTTGTTCCCAGTCCTTCATAAGCAGTTGCCTTGGGAGGATGAGAATAAAGAAGGAAGA
This sequence comes from Lasiurus borealis, assembly GCA_004026805.1. Taxonomy (NCBI): domain Eukaryota; kingdom Metazoa; phylum Chordata; class Mammalia; order Chiroptera; family Vespertilionidae; genus Lasiurus; species Lasiurus borealis. The sequence continues at coordinate 827 of PVJN01032208.1, read as the reverse complement.
GAGGAAGGGGTGGGGAGTGGGAGGGACAGGAGTAATCGGAACAGAGAAGATGAATCTGAGCAAATGCTACAGGGGCTGCTGCCCGGACCCCAGAGCCAAGCTCCTCCCTCCTCAGAGTCAGGCCTTGGTAGAGCAGGGACTTGCCTATCCCAAGAAGGAAAAGGCAGGGAGCAGGACGAGGCTCGGGTTGTGTTGGGAATTCCCTCTTTAGAGTTTTAAAGTTAGACTAGATTCCATGGATTACTGACGTGTTACATAGAGACTGGGGGAGGATTCAATGAGATCTCAAGCTCACCAAACAAAAAATGCACTACGAACAACTCAGACATACAGAAAGATCAGGATCATGAGCATGTGCCGCCCCAGAATACCACTGAACTCCTGCTTCCTCCCCGCTGACACCTCCTCCTCTTCCCCCAGGTGGCCACTCTTCCGGATCTGGCATTTACCACCCTCAGGGGTATCCCCCACCCAGGATCTCAGGGGTATCCCCCACCCAGGATTCCGGGTTCGCCTGTGGGGAGTAGGCCAGCCTTTCACATCAAGCCTCCTTTCACTCTGGCTGTGTGTAGGGCTCCCTCCTCTCTCTCTCTCTCCTCCCCTCCCCCCCCCACTCTCCGCCCTCCCAGCCCCCCATGGCTGAGCACACAATCGATATTTATGTGAATCCACCAAGCCTTCTGGACAGGGAGGCCCAGCAGACATGCAGAGTCGCCACCCCGGTGTGGGCAGGTTTTAACTCGGACACAAAACAGGTGAGTCAGGTGCCTGGGGCTTGGGCTGGGCTGAAGTCAGCGTGAGCCTGGAGAGGGCCAGGCCTGGGAGTC
>PVJN01032207.1:0-24311 GCA_004026805.1 Lasiurus borealis | reverse complement strand
TTTCCCTCCTCTCTCAAGAGCCGTCCTGGGCCCATGGCGGGCAGGTCCGCGATGCAGCTAACACGGGAGGGGGGGGGGCTTGCTTCACCTCGGAGGCAGCAGGAAATGTTCGGTATAAGCCCGTGCTGTTGAGTGTGGTCTGGAACATTCCGTGTGTGTGTGTGTGTGTGTGTGTGTGTGTGTGTGTATCTATGCACGTGCGCTCTCTCCACTCTGCCACCCTACCAGCCACGGGCCATCTCTCTCCAAGGCAGCGGTTCTCAACCTGTGGGTCGAGACCCCTTTGGGGGGTCGAACGACCCTTTCACAGGGGTCGCCTAGGACCAGCGGAAAACACCTATTTCCTATGGTCTTAGGCACCAACACACCGCTCCTCGGTGTCGCAGAGTGTAGCCATGTCGTTTACTGTTGTCCTAAGAAGACTGTTGCCCATGCTACACCACGATTCAAGACAAAATTTCACTTATTTGTCATTAGAAATAAATATTTCACAATATATAATTACATACTGTTTTTTGTGATGAATCCCTATGCTTTAATTATGTTCCATTTGTAACAATGAAAATACATCCTGCCTATCAGATATTTACATGACAGTTCCTGACAGTAGCAAGATGACAGCGATGAAGTAGCCACGGAAATCATTTTATGGTTGGGAGTCACCACCCCATGAGGAGCTGTCTTAAAGGGTCGAGGCCTTAGGAAGGTTGAGAACCACTGCTCCAAGGCGATTCCAACAACACATTCACTCATGGCTGAGAAAGCCCACCCCCCAGTGCTGGTAGCCGGAGGCCTGTGAGTGAGACGGGGGGAGGTAAGTAGCCGGTGCCCTATGTCTCACAGCCGGGTGCCCACACGTGGTCAGAGGAACCCCAGGCCCTCGGACACTGGGGGTCGGAAAACGTGGTCACTGTGTCCAAGACGCACTCGTGCGTCTCTGAAAGTTCAGTCTATGCTCCCAGCAGGGAGAGGCGCGGTCTCAGCTCTCAGTCAGCCTCGCCTCCCACAGTCCCCCAGGGCACCTGAGGGTGCTCATTGTGCCTCCCCACCCAGGACCGCTGGTGGGCTTCGGGGGACCCCACTTCCAGGGCTGGTCAATCCAATGGGCACAGCCGGTGTGGTCTCCAGCCCCGAACAATCCCAGGAAGCAGCCAGCCGGCGGACTGAGCACGTGCGGAGATGATGAAAACAGCGCCCTATCCCTCTCCCCTCCATTAGTCTCCCCACCCGACCGTTCCTGTTCCCCGTGGGGCTCCCTGCACCCAGTTAGGAAGCCGGCGCCGTCCCGGGGACGGTTTCCCATCCAGGGTCGGTGAGCTGACGCCGGCAGCATAAGGCTGACGGGGAGTGAGTTGCACGCTGACGGCAGGGAAGCTCCGCTCCACGCCACATGGATCGGCAGCAGCTGGGCTTCCAGGAGACGACGCGGCGAGATCCTCCGGCTTCGTTCCGACAAGAGAACATCTCATCCCGCTCATCAACGCGGAGCGCGGGGTCGAGGAGCAGCGGTGGGGCTGGGACGCGCCGATACCATCTGGCCACAGACACAGGCGGCGAGGAGAAGAAAGGATCTGTTTATCGTCTTCTACACAACAGCCGCCGCGGAGCCCCGCCAAGCAGAAAACACGCCACAGCGAGCAATTCCACGACGCTAGGCGGGTAGCCGACAGCCCTCGCCTGTGGACACGTCCGGCGCGGGGCTGCTCGGTAAAGCAGAAAACACGCCACAGCGAGCGATTCCATGATGAGAGGAGGTAGCCGGCAAACCTCGCCTGTGGACACGTCCGGCGCGGAGCTGCTGGGGATCCCTATCTGAATTCCTGACACATGTCCCTCCCTCCCCTCCAGGCAAACACTCAGGAGTAAAGCAACAGAGAAAGAGTCCATTTGCATCAGCCCTGGTGCTTCAGAGAAACAGAACCAATGGGAGGGAGACAGACCAGACAGAAAGAGAGAGAGGGAAGGGGGGAGAGAGGGGGGAGGGAGAGAGGGAGAGGATAGAAGATAGAAAGATAGATAGATCGAAGATAGATCGTAGGTAGATACACATATAGATAGGCAGTTAGGTAGATATATAGATAGAAGATACATAGTAGATAGATACACATATGGATAGGCAAAGGTAGATAGATAGTAGATAGATACACATATATATAGGCAGATAGGTAGGTTGATAGATAGATAGGTAGGTAGATAGATATAGATAGATAGATAGATAGATAGATAGATAGATAGATAGATATAGTAGATAGATACACATATAGATAGGCAGGTAGATAGATAGATAGATAGATAGATAGAAGATAGGTAAATAGATAGATACACATATAGATAGGCAGATAGATAGGTAGATAGATAGGTAGGTAGATAGATGAATGATAGATAGTAGAAAGAGAGATACACATATAGATAGGCAGATAGGTAGGTAGATAGATAGATAGATAGGTAGGTAGGTAGATAGATAGGTAGGTAGGTAGATAGATAGGTAGGTAGATAGATAGGCAGATAGGTAGATAGTTAGATAGATAGGAGATAGAGATGATAGATAATAGATCATGAGGAATTGGCCAATGTGACTACAGAAGCCGAGAAGCCCTGGGATCCGCCATCTGCCCATGAAGACCCAGGTCAATCAGTGGCCCAGTTCTAGTCTAAGTCCAAAGTCCGGAGACCTGGTAGATGGAGGGTTTAGGTCCCGTCTGAGAGGAGGAGGCCCAAGCTCCAGCTCAGGGGTCAGGCAGGGAGAGAACCCCCTTCCTCCCCCTTCTGTCCTACCCAGACCCAAGTTCTGGGTGATTGGATGGGGCCCCCACCTGGGAGGGCTGCCTGCTTGACTCCACCCGCACTGGGCTAGAATCAACTCCACCACTTGGGTGCCGAGCAAGTCACTTACTCTCTAGACGCCTTGATTTCTCCAGCTGTCCCACAGGAGTAACCCCACTTACCTCACACACGTGCTGTACACATTAAAGCACTAGTGTGTGAGCCACGGAGCAGAGTCGCTGGCACTCAGGGGACCCACTCACCAGAAGGAAAGCCTTGGGTTTGATGTCCATCTGGTGCCTTTCAGCCCATGAGTCCCATTTCTCCTCTAATTCAGACTCATCTTGTGCTGAGTAGACGGTCACCCCACCCAGGACGACGGGGAGAGTAAGATGAACATGGGAGGCTGTTCACCAGAGTAGAGCGGATGGCGGGTTCAGCAAGGGTCCCAGACACACAGCCCAGAGGGTCACAGCTTTGTGTGCAGGTGGCAGGGGAGGACCCTGAGCCAACAGGAGGAGGCGCAAAGATGGGGGTGAGCCCAGAGGCAGGTGCTGGGCCGGGAATCACCAGGGAGAGGAAAGGTGAACCAGTTCTAGAAAAGATCAGCTGACTGGTCACACAGTTCTAGAAAAGATCAGCTGACTGGTCACACAGTTCTAGAAAAGATCAGCTGACTGGGTCACGCAGTTCTAGAAAGACCAGTTGACTGGGTCACTTAGTTCTGGAAAGATCAGCTGATTGGGTCACATAGTTCTAGAGCAGTGGTTCTCAACCTGTGGGTCTCGACCCCTTTGGGAGTCGAGCGACACTTTCACAGGGGTCGCCTAAGACCATTGTAAAACACAGGTATTTACATTATAATTCATAACAATAGCAAAATTACAGTTATGAAGTATGGTTGGGGGTCACCACAACATGAGGAACTGTATTAAAGGGTCGTGGCATTAGAAAGGTTGAGAACCACTGCTCTAGAGGATCAGCTAACTGGGTCACGCAGTTCTAGAAAGATCAGCTGACTATATCACACAATTCTGGAAAGGTTAGCTGACTGGATCACACAGCTCTGGAAAGACCAGCTGACTGGGTCACACAGTTCTAGAGGATCAGCTGACTGGGTCACGCAGTTCTGGAAAGATTAGCTGACTGAGTACTACAGTTCTAGAGGATTAGCTGACTGGGTCACTCAGTTCTAGAAAGATCAGCTGATTGGGTCACACAGTTCTGGGAAGATCAGCTGACTGGGTCACTTAGTTCTGGAAAGATCAGCTGACTATATCACACAGTTTTAGAAAGATCAGCTGATTGGGTCACACAGCTCTGGAAAGACCAGCTGACTGGGTCACACAGTTCTAGAGGATCAGCTGACTGGGTCACACAGTTCTAGAGGATCAGCTGATTGGGTCACACAGTTCTAGAAAGATCAGCTGATTGGGTCACACAGCTCTGGAAAGATCAGCTGACTGGGTCACACAATTCAAGAAAGATCAGCTAACTGGGTCACGTAGTTCTAGGGAGGTCAGTTGATTGGGTCACACAGTTCTAGAAAGATCAGCTGACTGGGTCACGCAGAGTCTCTTTCCCAGGGTCCTCACCTAAGCAAGGAGGTGCCCCTCACACGGGCACAGTTTAAAGGGGCCCCAGGCTCCCCTAAGCAGCCACCGGACAAAACCCAACCACAGGAACTGAACAGAAACTCCAAGCTCAACACCACCGGCCTACGGGAGCCTTTCAAGTCTTAAACCATTTCCTGCTTCTTTCTTTTTTTTTAATTAAATCGACTGGGGTGACACTGGTCAACATGAACATGTAGGTGTCGGGGGTGGGTTTCTCTGTGACAAGATCTGTATATGGCACGTGTGCCCATCCCCACGTCACATCTTCTGTCACCGTATAGCAGGACCCCTCCCCGCCTCCTCTGGAAGCCCCCGCACTGCGTCCGCGCTCACAGAAGTCCGTGGTCTCCCACCTGAGTGACGCCATTGGCCCCTAGCTCCTCTGACGGCTTCTCTCACTTCGCGTGATGCTCACGGGGCCATGCATGTTGTTACAAATGGCGCTACCCCACCTTCCATGTGGCTGAGCGGTACCCCATGTGTCCGTGGACCACGTCTCTGCACCCAGCCTCTGTCGCAGGGCGCGTGGGGTGTGCCCATGTCTCAGCCACCATGAATGAGGCTGCAGGGAACATGGGGTGCACATGACTTTGGGAACACATGATTTTGAGGTTTTGGGTGTCTCCCAAGGAGTGGGGTTGCTGGGTCATAGGGTCGCTCTGTTCTTCATTTCTGAGGAATCACAGACGGCTTTCCATAGTGGCTGTACCTGCCTAAACCATCTTACATCTGCCGAAACCGGTTTGGCTCAGTGGATAGAGCGTCAGCCTGTGGACTGAAGGGTCCCGGGTTTGATTCTGGTCAAGGGAATGTACCTTGGTTGCAGGCACATCCCCAGTAGGAGGTGTGCAGGAGGCCGCTGATGGATGTTTCTCTCTCATCAATGTTTCTAACTCTCTATCCCTCTCCCTTCCTCTCTGCAAAAACTCAATAAGATATATTTTTAAAAAATAAAATAAACCATCATACATCGAAGACGTCACCAGCACAAAACCCAGTCGCTCAGCAAGGAAGCTAAAAGTCATTGTTCTCTCCAAGTCAGAACCAAATGAAAAGCCCACATTTTTTACAGCGTTTTCCATCTGTAGAGAAGAGAGGCCAAATTCTTTTAGACACCTTGGCTATGCAGTCCACCCAAGGAAAAAAAAAAAAACCCATTCTTTAATGTCACTGATTTACCCAAAGAACATGCAGGGTGGAAAATAATCCCTAATGATTCATAAAAATGTAGCCTGTATATCAGTGTACACCAGGACCCGACCTTTGGTTTTTAATATATGTCATCCATTTAAATTAAACAGCCCGGGTTGAATTTAACATTACAAATTAATTCTCAATTCACAGATATTAAATCCCGACGGTGCAGAGTCAGTTTCCCTTCGAAACGGTAATGAAATCAAAATTTCCTCCCAGACGCTTATTAACTGTGGCTGTCACATCTGTCTTGTTCTCTACTTATCCCAGACCACAGGCGGAGAGAGGAACAAACACGGTCCTCCTTTCGCATTTTCTGCGAAATGAAACTGAAATTGCCTACTGTGGACTCCCTCTGGGTTCTGCGGGGGCCCTTTCTCCTTCCCTCAGCCGACTCCCCGTAAACTTTGCAAATGAGCTCGCACGCCTTTCGAGCCATCTGCAAAGACAGGGGCAGCTTGGTCATGGAGAAAATCTTTCCAAAGTGTATGATGATCTGGACCTATGTGACCATCAATTCTTTAAAATATGTTTTCTCATTGATTTTAGAGAGAAAGAAAGGGAGAGAAACGTCAATGATGCGAGAAACACCCATCATCAGATCCTTGACTGCCTCCTGCACGCCCCCCTCCTGGGGATCAAGCCTGAAACCCCCGGCGTGTGCCTGACTCCGAATGGAGTAAGTGACTTCTCGGCGCCTGGGATGATGCTCAACCCACTGAGCCACAGCGGCCAGAGCTGTGACAGTTGATTATTACATGTGTCCATTCGGATGGACCAACAGCATCCAGAGAGTTTGCCAGGCACCATTCTGGGTGTTTCTGGGTGTTTCTAGAACTGCGGCTGATGAGATCCACATTTGAATCTGCCAACGTTGAGTCAAGCAGATTGCTGGCCACAGGGTGGGCGGGCCTCGCCCAGTCAGCTGAGGGCCTGGACGGAGCAAAGCCCGACCCTCGGAGGCAGAGAATCTTCCAGCAGACCGACTTCACCGTGAGGTGGAACAGCGGCTCTACCTGGGTCTGCAGCCTGCCGGTTTGTCAGCCCGATCCTGAGCATTAACTTCTCTCTCATCTACATGTACATATATATAAACACATAATGTATGTACAGTGGTACCTCGAGATACGAGTTTAATTCGTTCCGTAACCTGGAGGCATGGGAAACTATGAGACGCTCGAGTCGAGGTAAACTGGTGGGTCGTATACAGCTGGCCGATCCGCGTGATGACTCCTATCTCAAATGTTGCTCGTGTTTCAAAGCAAAAATCGCTCGCTCGACGGCTCGTATCTCAAAAATCTCATATGTTAGGACACTCGTATCTTGAGGTACCACTGTACACACATTCACATACACATACCCTGTTTCCCCAAAAGTAAGTCATCCCCCGAAAATAAGACCTACTTCCAGTTTTGCCTCTCGCTGTAATATAAGGCATCCCCCCTCCTGAAAATAAGACCTCCCCAATAATAAGGCCTCCCCGGAATAGAAGGCCCCCGAAGCTGCCGTCAGGCGTCTGACTCCTGATTTAAAGAGACCTCGCCCTGCCTGAACAGCTCCGGCTGTGCTGCGGCCCATCCGTGAGCTGGTTTGTGATGACAACTACTACTGTACCGTATATAGGTAATAAATTTCCTTTTTTTTGTTGTTGTTCAACAATAAATGTGTACCATATTCTTGTTCATGAATAAATAAGACATCCCCTGATAATGAGACCTAGTGCATCTTTGGGAGCAAACATTAATATAAGACACAGTCTTATTTTGGGGGAAACAGGGTATGCTATTGGTTCTGAGTCACCTTCTGGACCAGCGGTTCTCAACCTGTGGGTCTCGAACAGCTAGCAGGGTCTCCTAAGACCATCAGAAAACACAGATATTTACATTAAGATTCATAACAGTGGCAAATTACAGTTATAAAGTAGCGACAAAAATAATTTTACGGTTGGGGGTCACCACAACATAAAGAACTGTGTTAAAGGATGGCGGCATTAGGAAGGTTGAGAACCACTGTTCTAGACTCTTCCGCTCTGTGTTCTTGGCAACCGCTACGGACCTCACCTTAGATATCACTCATCCGACACCTTTACCCGGGAGGATGTCTCCCCACCCTCTCTGATCCCGGTCCGCGTTTGCTCTGACGACTGGCCCACCACCTCAGGCATCTAACCCTGGCCAGGCTCTGCGTTCTGCTCAGAGATGTCGTCTTGCCGGGGACAGGACAACACGGTAAACTCTGCAGAGGTGAAGGCTCACTCCCCAGTGCTCGGCTGCATGTAACTTCCCATGGCGCTCACACTGTCCACCATCCAGCGACACCTCATCACGGCCACTGCCCGAACCCACACAGCGGCCGGCTCATCCCCACGCCAGCGCCCAGCCCAGAGCCTGGCCGTCCTTTCCCAGCGTCCAGAAGTCAAGGACAATAAGCATTTAAAAGCACTGCCCTTGAGGGGGAGCCGGACATTAAACCAGACACAAACATGCTCACAGGAAGTGCTCTTCAAGAAGCCTAAAGCTTGGCCCTGACCGGCGTGGCTCAGTGGACAGAGCGTCGGCCTGCAGACTGGAAGGTCCCAGGTTCGATTCCGGTCAAGGGCATGTACCTTGGTGGCGGGCACATCCCCAGTAGGAGGCGTGCAGGAGGCGGCTGATCGATGTTGCTCTCTCATCGATGTTTCTAACTTTCTATTCCTCTCCCTTCCTCTCTGTGAAAAATCAATAAAATATATTTTAAAAAAAGAAAGAAAGAAAGAAAATGTGGGGGGGGGGTTCCCCAGAGGCTCCTAGGGTTCTAGACGTGCTTTCGCCCAAGGCAGGTTCTCAGAGCACATCCCCATGCGTCACACCCGCCCACCCACCCACCCACCCATCTGGACGTTCACGTTGTTCGCACTTTCCCGGATCCCTGTCATCCTCAGATTTCTACAAATCTCTGTCACGGAGGGAAGCAGAGTATGGAAACTCCTGATAAACGACTCCCGCCGCCCGCCGCGAGCCCACCAGCCCTGTCATCTGTCGCCGCAGCCACAGCCTCCAGGGAAAGGGAATTAATTTGCATCCAAGTAGACAAGGTGGGCACGGAGCGTGGATTCGGCTGACGGATGCCGACAGGTGAGTTGACTTATTTCGCTCCAGCGGCGGCAGTTGGCGTGCGTCACCGAGGAGCGCGTTTCCTCGGGGACAAGCCCGTCTGCGGTGGCCCTGTCTCTGAACGACGCTCCACACGCCAGCCCACGGGTGCACGCCGAGCCAAACGGTGCCACGAGTAGAAGAATCTGTGCTGCTGCTGCTGCTTTCCCAGGGCTCCGGGTCATCTTACATCTAAAAGGCCTTCAGGCCCGGCCTGCATGGCTCCCTGGTTGAACTTTGACCTCTGAGCCAGGGAGTCACGGTGCGATTCCCAGGCGGGGCACTCGCCTGGGTTGCGGGCCCCCTCCTCAGGGAGGAGTTTGAGGAGGCAGCCAGTCAATGACTGTCTCTCATCGGGGTTGTTTCTGTCTCTCTCTCTCCCTCTCCCTTCCTCTCTGAAAGCAATTATATATATATATATATATATATATATATATACACACCATATTTTCCAGCGTATAAGACAACTGGGCGTATAAGATGACCCCCAACTTTTCCAGTTAAAATATAGGTTTTGGGATATACTTGCCCTATAATATGACCCCCGACTTTTGAGAAGATTTTCCTGGGTTAAAAAGTGGTCTTATACGCCGGAAAATACAATATGTATTTTTTAAAGGTGATCTGATTAGGTACCAGAACCTCAGGGGGAGGAGAGATACATCCTAGCTCAGGGTCCTGTGGGAAAAGCAGCCGTCACCGGAGATGCAAAAGACCAAACTCGGAGCCGCCACGTATGTTCTTCTGTGCGTGCTTCTGTGCGTGTTTGTGCACATGCCTTAGACACGCACGTCTCGGCCTGTGTGCGTGTCCAGGGGCATTAGGGATATTCGAGTTCATGGTGCGACCGTCATCACTACAATCATCTCTAGAACTTTCGCATCTGCCCACACTGAAGCTCGTCCCCATGCACAACACGCCCACTCCCCTGCCCCAGCGACGACCCCCACCGTCCCTCTCTGCCCCCAGGACCTCATGTTCGTGGGTCAGACAGCATCCAGGACAGGCTGGTTTCATCGGCAAGGCCTGCAGGCCACCTGGGCTGTGGCCTGTGTCAGATGCCCCCCTGCCTTTCCTGGCAGAACAGCGCTCCAGTGTGTCTGTCTATGGCCACCCTTTGCTACTGTCTCGCTCACAGACAGGCATTTGGGCTGTTCCCGCCTGTTGGCTGTGGGGACGCTGTTTGTAAGTCCTCGTCTGAGATGATGTTACAGACTTTTATTTTTATTTATTATTTTTAAAATATATTTTATTGATTTTTCACAGAGAGGAAGGGAGAGGGATAGAAAGTCAGAAACATCGATGAGAGAGACATCCATCAGCCGCCTCCTGCACGCCCCACAGTGGAGATGTGCCCGCAAGCAGGGTACATGCCCCCAACCGGAATCGAACCCAGGACCCTTCAGTCCGCAGGCCGACGCTCTATCCACTGAGCCAAACCAGTCTCGGCATGTTACAGACTTTTAGAGAAAGAGGAGGGGGAGAGAGAGACACCGATGGGTGCCTCCCCTACTCACCCTGACCGGGAGTGAACTGCATCCTGGGCATGTGCCCTGACCAGGAGTTGAACCTTCAACCCTCTGGTGCAGGGACGATGCTCCAACCCACTCAGCCAGCCCTCAGGGCTCTTGCAACACATTTTTCTTCTTCTTTTTTATTTTTTTTAATATATTCTATTGATTTCTTACAGAGAGAAAGGGAGAGGGATAGAGAGTTAGAAACATCGATGAGAGAGACATCAATCAGCTGCCTCCTGCACACCCCTACTGGGGATGTGCCCACAACCAAGGTACATGCCCCTGACCGGAATCGAACCTGGGACATTTCAGTCCACAGGCCGACGCTCTATCCACTGAGCCACACCGGTTTCGGAGCAACACATTCTTAATGGAGGCTCTTTGTGGTCAAATAAAATGGCCCCAAGTTCTTGAGCGCTCCTCCCCTTGACAGGTGGGTCAATGGCCCCTCCCTGGACCCCGGGGGGGCCCTAGGACTGCCTGCCTGATGGAACAGCAGAAACAACTCCGTGCCCGCATCCATCCTAGGCCTAGACTCCCAATGGCTCCCTCTTCCCGCTCACTTGGGGGCCGCCACGCTGTAGACACACACACACACCCGCCCCATGGGTGCCCAGCTCAGAGCCGCGGAGCCCTGCCCTCCGACCATCGCAGCCAGGCACCAGGCCCAGGAAGAGAGCTCGCTGGGCCTCAAGCCCTACCCTCCCACCTTCAGAGACAGAACCCCATCAGGCTGCCTGCAGCCTCAGATCTCCTCTCGGAGCCACGCCCCTGAGCCTCAGATGCCATGAAAAGGTGTGTGTCAGTCACCACTTTGGTGTCGTTTCTTCCACAAGAACAGAAACCAGGACGACCGGGCCCCACAGCATCAGACACGCCGCAGTGGGGTCTCCCGCTCACGAAGGACTTTATCCTCTTCACACACACACACACACGCAGGAACCCAGCCGCCCGAGCCGCCAAGGCCAGACGTGAGCCGCCGGGCCGGGCAGGTGTTCCAGACGACAAGGAACGAGAACGGGACCCCGAGTTCCCAAATCCACTGCCTCGCCGGAGGCAGTTGCATAGACACACGTCAGGGACCCAGCACGGCGCCGAGCACGCACCGGGCGGTGACAGCTGCCTGTTCGGCGCAACGCGGACTCACCTGCTCTTCCTGATCCTCCATCCGCCTCCACGCTGGGCTGCCTCCTGCAGAACCACCAGGCTGTGCGGGTGCTCCGGGCACCTGGGCGCAGCCCTGCCACCGCACCGGCTCCGGCGAGCGCCGCCAGCCTATTCAAGTGAGACAGGAAGACAGAAACACAGAGGCGGTGTGAACACGGGCCTTCGCGAGCACTTCCTGGCGGCGTTCCCGCCGTGCGCGTTGGCTGCAGGCCGGCCGGAGTCACCGGGGCGCGTGTTAGAATTCATGAGACACAGAGCTGGCTGGCGGGAGTTGGTCGTCGGAGAACAGAGTGAATTCAGCGGGAACGCCGAGCAGAATACAAACCGAGCTCGGGGGAGTCCTGGCTGAACAGGAAGACAGGTCTGACGGCTCCCAGGCCGCAGGAGGGACCCGCTGTCTGCTGGAGACGGGTTTGATGTGGGAAGGGGGGTGGCCTGGAGGCACATCCCCCCTCACCTCCAGCCTCTGTGAGCAGCCTCCCTGCCGTGCGGGACCAGCTCCTTCTGAAGTGGGCCCTGCGTCTCCCGCCTCCTTCATGCTGTGGACGTGACTTCAAGGCCAGAGGCGTCTCGTGGTTCCACGCCCGGGTGGACACCGCCTGCATGAGCAAGGCCTATTCTCACCAGGGGTGGGTGTGTGTGAGGGAGGAGGCCGTTCTCACCAGGGGTGGGTGTGTGTGAATGAGGAGGCCCGTTCTCACCAGGGGTGGGTGGGTGTGAGGGAGGAGGCCGTTCTCACCAGGGGTGGGTGGGTGTGAGGGAGGAGGCCCGTTCTCACCAGGGGTGGGTGGGTGTGAGGGAGGAGGCCGTTCTCACCAGGGGTGGGTGGGTGTGAGGGAGGAGGCCCGTTCTCACCAGGGGAGGGTCTGTGTGAGGGAGGAGGCCGTTCTCACCAGGGGTGGGTGGGTGTGAGGGAGGAGGCCGTTCTCACCAGGGGTGGGTCTGTGTGAATGAGGAGGCCTGTTCTCACCAGGTGTGAGTGTCTGGAGCAGGAGGGGGCCTGCAGGAGAAGCTGAGGTCTCCTCTCTCCCTGTGGGGGCAGGGCTGGCAAACATGGGACTTGCTTTTGAGGCTGGCCTTGGGGGGCGCAGAACAAGATCTGCAGGGCGAGATTTCTGCCGGGACCTTCAGGTTTGTGGCGAGGCCTTCCCGGGTCCCGTGAGCACCCTCCCCAGTGGTCCAGCCGCACCCGAACCGAACCTCCTGTCCGCAGGTCGACGCTCACCCACTGAGCCTCCCCAACCCCAATCCCAGCCGGGCCCAGAGCCGCCTTCCCTTCCCATCCCAAGGAGGGGCTGTCCTGGTCCCTCACCCCTGGGACAGAGGGAGGGAGCGGGGGAGGAGGATGTGGCTGGCCGAGTGGACGCGCAGAAACCTCGAGAGGGAATGGCCCGGGTGAAGCCCTCGCGGTGTCTCTGCCCCTGTTCCTGGCCCGGGTGACGGACCAGCTCCCCCACTCGCCTCAGGGAGGGGGTCTCAGCCCGGCTGGGCAGCCTCCCCGACCCCAGGCCCACGTCCGGTCAGAGCTGGCCTTCAGGGAGCCTCCAACTACAACTGCAGAAAGCGGCCTCCTGCCTCCTTTACACCACACACATGTCTGGGGACCCGGCGTCACGGCTGAAACGCCAGGGCCGTGGGGTCACCCCGAAGAGTGCTTACCGTGACGTGAGACCCGGCCGGTGCTCCTCACCAGCACCCCTTCCCGTGGGAGCTGGGAGTTCCCGCCGCTTCTCCCCGGAAACAGGTGCGGGACCCACCCTCCTGGGAACCAATCTGCACCCGGGCCCCAGCACGTGACGCGCCTCCCACCGGAACTCCATTCTCACCCACGGGAGCCGCTGCGGGTGGGGATTCGTGCCTGCCGTCAGGAAGAGCCGTGGCGGCGTGGAGAGGCGTGGCTCCGGCACCGCTGGGTCCACGTAAACGCTCGCACTTTCATGCGGAGTTCTTACAGTTCTGCCCTGCCGTGCGGCTCCATGGATAGAGCGTCGGCCTGTGGCCTGAAGGGTCCCAGGTTTGACTCCAGTCAAGGGCAGGTACCTCGGTGGCAGGCTCCATCCCCAGGAGGGGGCGTGCAGGAGGCAGCTGATCCACGATTCTCTCTCTTCGTTGATGCTTCCTTCTCCTTCTCCGTCTCCTTTTCCCTCCTCCTCTCCCTCTCCTCTTCTCTCTCTCTCTCCCTCTCCCTCTCCCTCTCACGTCCTCTCTGAAATCAATACAAATACACTTTTAAGAAATACTCTGGCTGAAACCGGTTTGGCTCAGTGGATAGAGCGTCGGCCTGCAGACTGAAAGGTCCCAGGTTCGATTCCGGTCAAGGGCATGTGCCTTGGTTCGGGGCATACCCCCAGTGAGGGACGTGCAAGAGGCAGCTGATCAATGTCTCTTTCTCATCGATGTTTCTAACTCTCTATCCCTCTCCCTTCCTCTCTGTAAAAAATCAATAAAATATATTTAATAAAAAAAAAAAAGAAAGAAATGCTCTGGCCAAAACCGTTGTTGCTCAGTGGATGGAGCGTCGGCCTTCAGATGGAAAGGTCCCGAGTTCGATTCTGGTCAGGGGCATGGACCTTGGTTTCGGGCACATCCCCAGTGGGGGGCGTGCAGGAGGCAGCTGATCGATGTCTCTCTCTCATTGATGTTTCTGACTTTCTATTTCTCTTCCTCTCTGTAAAAAGTTAATAAAATATTAAAAAAAAAAAAAACGTGACCTCCGAGTTCCTAGATGGACCCTCAACCACAGAGCCACGCCCACCAGACCCCACAGTGCTCTTGACCTTGACGCAGGTCTTTCCAGCATGGGTGCAGAGTTAAAGGGAATCACAGAGAAAGAAGGGGGTCCGTGCACCGGGGAGATGATCGCAGCGTCTGTGCTTGTGCCCCCTGAAGCAGTGCGGGCTCAGACCCTCACAAACCTGCGCTCCCAAAACACCGGAGACAATGACCAGGTGGCGTCAGCAACTTTGCCGGCAGTTTTCATTCACAACTCTCAGCGGACAGTCCAGCAAGCGGGGGAGGAGGGAAATAACGAAGCAATGATGTATAAACCGAACAACCAACCAGGTGAAACCATGACTCTGCCCTGCACCCCAGACTCCGCCCTCAGAAGACCCGCTTTCTCTGCAGACACACAGGCAGTGGTTCTCAACCTTCCTAAGGCCGCGACCCTTGCATACAGGTCCTCATGGGGTGGTGACCCTCAACCATGAAATGTTGCTCCTGTGATGCATCGTGATGTCAATATCTGCATTTCCCTATGGTCTTAGGCGACCCCTGCGAAAGGGTCCTTTGACTCCCAAAGGGGTCGCGACCCACAGGTTGAGAACCGCTGCACCCAGGGGACAGGTTCAGAAACCGGCTGCCCGCCTAGTGGCACAGAATATGCCTCAGCGACCGGAACGGAATCGTCGATGTCACGCAGACCACCGTGTCCTTGGACCGCCAAGCGACACAATCCGAGGTGCCTACCTACCCAGAAGCGCCCACGGGAAGGAAGCCGGGCACTTCCCGCTACGGGGTTCTCTGAGGGTCGCTGCTGCCAAGGAGGCTGGCACGCCCGCCGGTGTTTTTCTCCTCCTGGAAATCAGAGAAAAGCAGTAAGGAGAACAAAAGCCGTTTTGCAAACCCCTCAATTTTTGCAGGGAAAGTGGGAAACAGAGTGCACCCGCGGACTGCAAATGACGTGGGGAAAGCTGCAAGCTGGACACCAGCCGGCGAAAGCTGCTCCAGCCAGGCCGGCAGCGGGAGGAGCCTCCTGGGTTCCAGGTGCAGGGGGAATCAAGGGGGTGGGGGTGCAGGGGGACCCCACACTCAGGTATGAAGACAACAACAAGCCGCCAGGTTCTCCTGAGTCTTGCTGAGGAAACTGACCCAGGCTGAGTCTCAGGCTGGCAGTAAGGAAGCTAACCGTTGTTTTGTTTTTTTAAATATACAAATGCCGAAACTGGTTCGGCTCAGTGGATGGAGTGTCGACCTGTGGACTGAAAGGTCCCAGGTTCGATTCCAGTCAAGGGCATGGACCTTGGTGGCGGGCACATTCCCAGTTGGAGGTGTGCAGGAGGCGGCTGACCGATGTCTCTCTCTCATCGATGTTTCTGACTCTCTATCCCTCTCCCTTCCTCTCTGTGAAAAATCAATAAAATATATTGAAAAATAAAATAAAATAAAATATAGCACTGAGACATAAACAAACACAAGGCCAGGTAGACAGGACGGAGGCCACCGTGGGCCCCGGAATGGCGTAGATAGAAGGACTCGGTCAGTAGAAATGTGGCAGGAAACGCAGAAGAAAGGCGGGAGATCAGAGTGAGCGCCTGGTAGTCGTCATCTGGGGTTGGGGAGTGGGACAGGGGGCTGGGCCTTCCCGCCTCACTGTTTTCTCTCTCGGCGCCTCACCCACCTCCTCCGGTTGTTTCCCGCCTGGTTCCGAGGTTCCGGGTTTTCAGGACGAGGAGGGCAGGTGCTGAGGTCCTGCGCCCGCTCCTGACCCCAGGCCTCCTGTGCCGGGAGACGCTTTCCCGGGTCGCCCTCAGACTTGGGAATCCCGCTGTCTGTAGAGGAGGCCGTGGTGCCGACGAGGGTGCAGGGAGCAGAGCAGGGGGCGGGATCGAGCTCTCTAAGGAGATTCACCACCCTCTTTCCGGACTGGCGTTTCTCGTGAATGTGTGTGAGGTTGCTCCTCCCCCACACGGGTTAACTCGCCATTTCCCGGTTCAGGATATTTCCTTTCCTGCTCAGCTTCCCGGTGTCTGAAACTCTGATGTCTCTGTCACCAAGGAGATTTACTGGAAACGGGCCGTCCAGCACACCGTGCACACACCTCCCCAAACCCAGGAGCGCGAGGCGTGCCCGAGAAATCTTCTTTCCGAAGGCCACAGGGCAGACCGTTAAAAATAAAAACCACCACCAGTCGCTGTGGCTCCGTGCCTGAGTGTCGACCTATGAACCAGGAGGTCAGGGTTCAATTCCTGCTCAGGGCACATGCCCAGGTTACTGGTTCCATCCCCCCTAGCGGGGTGTGCAGGAGGCAGCCGACCCATGACTCTCTCTCGTCGTGGACGTTTCAATCTCCCTCCCTCTCCCTTCCTCTCTGAAATCAATAAACACATGTTTTTTAAAAAGCATCCACAAGTCTTAACCATGTTTTACATTTTCATAAGGAAATGAAGGCCCCGAGGGACTCGCTCCTTTGCCCAAAGCAGCAGCGTTTACCCGGCCCAGAGCCGAGCGTCTGAGGCAGGTCCAAGGCCAGAGCCGCACCCTCCAGGGTCGCAGCATCCGTTCTCAGGCAGAACGGCCTCTCTGCCTGCCCGCCCGCCCGCCCGCCCATCGCACGCCAGGTGGCTAACGGATGGCGGCCATTCAGCTCCCATCTTCACTTCACTTATCAGCTGCCTGCTTCCCTCCGGAAGGCGGTTACTTATTCCTCACCGGGGCATCCATCTCACTCCCAGGCCCTCGCCGCCAGGCGCTGGGTCAGCGGCTGGGACTGCCGTAGCCGCGGAGACACGTCGGCGAGAACAGGCCTCAGCTGACCTCCCTGGCAGCCCGGCACCGAACACAGCCATAAACAGCTCTTCTGCAGGCGAGGAGGTGCATTCTCTGCCAGACAGGGATTTCCCAGCATGCCACTGGGTTTGCACGCCCATTGACATACAGACAGGCATGTGGCCAAAACCGGTGTGGCTCAGTGGACAGAGTGTCGGCCTGCGGACTGAAGGGTCCCAGGTTCGATTCCGGTCAAGGGCATGTGCCTTGGTTGCAGGTACATTCCCAGTAGGGGGTGTGCAGGAGGTAGCTGATTGATGTTTCTCTCTCTCATCGATGTTTCTAACTCTCTATCCTCTCCCTTCCTCTCTGTAAAAAATCAATAAAATATATTTTTAAGAAAACAGAAACAATAAAATATGAAAAAAAAAGACAGGCATGTGGACCACGCCCTGGTCAGCACTGGCGCATTCCTGCCAACGTGGGCATCGTGTAGGCAGGCAAGGTGGTCAACAGCAGGCTGCCCTTAGAGGTACCAGGAGGAGCTGCTCAGTGGGTAGAGCATCAGCCTGCAGACCGAAGGGTCCCGGGTTCGGCTCCGGTCAAGGACATGGACCTTGGTGGCATGCAGTCCGTTTGCTCTGTTGTGCACCCGTCCCCAGCACCCATCTTCAGAACTTTTCACCTTGTGAACAGAACTCCGTCCGTATTACACATGGACTCCCAGTTCCCCACCGGCCTGGGCTTCCTTCCCTGCCTCTGTCTCTCAGAGTGGGACTGGCCTGGACCCCGGATAAGGGAAGAGAGACCCCAGGGTTCTTGCCCCTTCACGAGTTTCTTATTTTCCCTGGACCTCGACGTCCGTCCACGCCGGCCGCAGCACCTGCCAGAATGTCCTTTCGAAATCCTTTTGCTTGTTAAATACAGTGGTACCTCGAGATACGAATGCCCTAACATACGAGATTTTTGAGAAAAGAGCTATTTTTGCTTTGAAATACAAGCAACATTTGAGATAGGAGTCATCAAGCGGATCGGCGGGCTGCACACAACCCACCAGTTTACCGCGACTCGAGCGTCTCATAGTTTCCCACGCCTCAAGGTTAGAGAACGAATTAAACTCCGTATCTTGAGGTACTACTGTATTTATGTTGGTGTCAGAGAGGAAGGGAGAGGAAGAGAGAGAGAGAGAGAAACATCAGTGATGAGAGAGAATCATGGACCAGCTGCTGCCCGTACGCCCCACCCTGGGGATCGAGCCCCCCACCTGGGCCTGTGCCCTGACCAGGACTCAACCCTGACCTCCTGGTTCCTAGGTCGATGCTCAACCCCTGAGCCACCCGAGCCGGGCCTGTGCATCGTTTAAAGGGGTGGTGACTCGCTTCTTCAGAGAACCTGCTGTTCACGGAGCCCCGGCGTGCCTCTGCCCTGCCTCCTGCATCACCTGCCTCACTGCCTCCGCCCCGCCTGTAGTTTTAGACGGTCCAGGGGGGCACCTGGAGCAAGGCTTGCTCCCCATTTCCTTCCCAGGGAACTGGCCGCCTGTGCCTTCCCACGCGGGGACCCATGGCCAGGCCTCCACTGCCCCCTGGCGCTCAGTGTTGGTAAGGCAGCCTCCACAGGAGACAACTTCCAAAGACGCAGAAGGAGGGGCCGTGTGCACCGCAGAATGCTTGGACCCCACGTCCTGTGTCCCCGCAGACCTGAGGGGTCGGGGACCAGCCTTGCCCAGGACCGTGTGAAGGACGGACGGACGGACGGATGGACGGCCAACATCCACAGATTTCCCGGCGCCAGGAAAGCAGGCCGCACTGCTCTGCACCAGCCCTGCTGGCAGGTGACAGGCCTTTTATGGCACCTGGGTTCCTCTCTGCACCTTCTGCTTCTCCTCCAGGGAACCGGGACGCCCCGTGCCATCCGGGGAGGCCCCCCAAAACGTATGCGCCCCTTAACAGCCGCCTGCTCCGTGTTAGGAAATGAAATGGATGTTGAGCAACGCTGCCTTTAAAGTCATCCCGAGGGTGGCCCTGGCTTCCCCTGATTCAACCCGGTTAAGGTTACCAGTCCTTGCGCAGGTGCTACAATGGACAGGTCACATCTGTGTTATAGCGTGTGCGTGTGCGTGTGCATGTGTGTGTGTATGATCTCTCCATGGCTCCCCCCAGCAGCTGGGTACGAAGGTCAGGGGCTGAACGATGGGCTTGTGAGTCACGTGCACGCGATGAGCTGCATTGCAAGGCGCTGGCTGTCATCCAGTGCAGG
Source organism: Lasiurus borealis (assembly GCA_004026805.1). Classification (NCBI taxonomy): domain Eukaryota; kingdom Metazoa; phylum Chordata; class Mammalia; order Chiroptera; family Vespertilionidae; genus Lasiurus; species Lasiurus borealis. The sequence continues at coordinate 5,177 of PVJN01032207.1, read as the reverse complement.
AGAGTCAGGCTGGTCCCCTAGGTGGGGGAGCTGGGTGGGTGGGGGTGGGCCTTGGCTGATCCCCAGGAACGCCCTCCCTCCCGCTGGGGTTTTCTGAGTCTGGGGGTCCTGGGATTTTTCAAAGCGCAGCAGCGCCACCTCATGGTGGGAAGCTTTTCCTGCTGGCGCTGGTCCTGCACCGGGTCCTGGGCTGCAGACAAGCCCTGGGCCCTGTCCTCCTCCTGTTGTGGAGGAGACAGCTATGGTCGAGTTTGTGTGTGGGTCGGGACCAGGTCCCCTAAGGCAGTGGTTCTCAACCTTCCTAAGGCCATGACTCAACTTTAATATAGTTCCTCATGTGGTGGTGACCCCCAACCTTAAAATTATTTTCATTGCTAATTCGTAACTGTAATTGTGCTACTGTGATGCAGAATGTCTTAGGCGACCCCTTGTAAAAGGGTCGTTCGACCCCCCAAAGGGGTCGTGACCCACAGGTTGAAAACCGCTGCTCTAAGGGATCACCACGGTGTGGAACCTGAGAGAACTCTTCCCGAGTGGTGGAAGTTCACCGTCCTCACGGCAACGTCAGACCCATTTTTGCCTAAAGAGAGGCGAGTTATAACGATGACAGGATGGCTTCTTCGACGGGACATGCAGAACACGGTGATTCCTCATGTGTAATTCACGGGTCTGCACTCAAGTATTCCACAGGTGACGACCCAGTGATGCAGAGCCTCCTGATTAGGTATTCCTCAACGAGTTTTTAGAGATTCTTATGGGTTTCACGCTGATGTACCGGGTAAGCTTTTTAAACCTAGCCCAGCCTCTGTCACGTTTGTTAGATCTCTTTCTTCTCCCAGAACAGCGCGTGCAGATGCAGACACTGAGCTGAAACCGGTGTGGCTCAGTGGATAGAGTGTCGGCCTGCAGACTGAAAGGTCCCAGGTTCGATTCTGGTCAGGGGCATGTACCTTGGTGGTGGGCACATCCCCAGTGGGGAGAGTGCAGGAGGCAGCTGATGGATGTCTCTCTCTCATCGATGTTTCTGACTTTCTGTCCCTCTCCCTTCCTCTCTGTGAAAAATCAATAAAAAATATATTTTAAAAAAATGTTTTAAGCCCTGACCATAAATGCAATGACAAAATATTAAACCAGTGTGTTTTCCTGCAGAGACTGGGTTTCTTTGAATCATTCATTCAAGTGATATTGTCCATGATAAGGAATTGTATAGTCCTTCTTTGTAAATCCTTACCCAAGGATATTATTCCATTGATTTTTAAAGAGGGGGGTGTTGACAGGGATGGTGGTGGGGGGAGGGAGAGAGAGAGAGAGAGAAAGAGACATTATGTGAGAGAAACACATCCATGGGTTGCCTCCTGCACACACCCTGACCAGGGCCCAGACCAGGGAGAAGCCTGCCACCAAGGTACGTGCCCTTGACCGGAATTGAACCTGGGACCCTCAAGTCCACAGGCCGACACTCTACCCACTGAGCCACACCAGCCAGGCCCAGAGGGCATATGGTCCTTAGCTTGGATGACTCTATTACACGGTCTCCTGAGGTGAAGAGGTCGTGGAGTGAAGGAGGGAAGGTTGCACGGTACAGTTACCCACTGAGTGCGTGGAACAGGGGTGCAGCCTAAAAACACCAGGCACCTGGGGCTGGTGCCCACCAGCCTGCGCAAGGCCTGACCCTGAGGGTAGGGGCTGTGACTCTGAGCTACAGTCTTGTTCCTGAGCTCGTTTCGATTCAGTGTTCTGAGTGTCCGGCACGCGTCTTCCTGTGCTGTTGCTGACCCAAGCCTTTTCTTTCCTTTTTAAATTTTGCTTTAGAATGTGTTTTTATTGTGTTTTTTTGTGTGTTTTTGTTTTTGTTTTAGCAAAGATGGGGATTTACTACAGACTCACACGCGGGGAGGGCGAAGTCTCCTGTTCTTATTGATTTGAGAGAGAGGAAAGGACACATCGATGTGTACCAATAGCTTGCCTCCTGCCTGCCTCCTCCTCTCCCCTCCCTCCAGTATGAAGACTACCACCCGGGCACGTGCCCCGACTGACAGGAACCACCCACCATCTTTGGTGCACTCTATGATGCCCAACCAGCTGAGCTGCGCCAGCCAGGGCTAATTTTGCCTTTTTTTTATAAGCCAGGCTTTTTGTCACAGCCTAAAACAGCACTAAATCTACACACTTTTACCCTGGGGACTCCATTCTGGGCAGAGTAAATCTCCTTGCAGCTTAAATAAGGAAGAAGGATGTTTTCCCGGTAGCATGTTGTGCCACGTAGATCCCGGGGAAGGATCTGGGGTGTCATCGAAGGCGTCCCTTGAGATAAACTTGAACCGTGCAGGTGTGGGACACTCAAGCAGCTGCTAGCGACAGGCCGCTCTATGCCAGCAGGACCCAGGGCAGGCGGAGGACCCAAAAGGCCAGAAGCTTTGTTTAAATTTCACAGTAACTCAATGAACTGCTGGAGGAGTTACACCACACTACGCAGATGCAGATCACCCAGCACTTTATTACTCACACACGTTCCTGAGGCTGCGGGGACAGGCTTACCGGGGTCCCGGTGGTGCTGTCCTCCGGGGTCCAGCAGCGGGGCTGGTCTGGGCCGGATGCAGGGGGCTGGCGTTCCTCACCCAAGAGCTCGAGCTGGGTCGCGTCTCGATCGGGAGGGACTGGCCGCTCTTCTGTCGTCCGGCAGGAAGCGGGGTGTGGAGCGGCTAGTCGCTGGCAGGACTGACAAAAGGATGTGCCTCTGTGGCGCTCTCCACAGGCGAGCACTGTTGGCTGGTCAGGACCCGTTTTTAAATACAGTAGGACCTCGAGATACGAGTTTAATTTGTTCCTTTAACCTTGAAGCGTGGGAAACTATGAGACGCTCGAGTCGCGGTAAACTGGTGGGTCCTGTGCAGCTGGCCGATCCGCTTGCGATTACACCTATCTCAAATGTTGCTCGTATTTCAAAGCAAAAATCGCTCGCTCGACGGCTCGGCTCGCATCTTCAAAAATCTCGTATGTTAGGGGACTCGTATCTTGAGGTACCGCTGTATATTTCTTTATTGATTTTAGAGAGGAAGGGAGAAGAAGGGGAGAGAGAGAGAGAGAAACATCAATGGTGAGAGAGAATCACTGATTGGCTGCCTCCTGCATGCCCTTCACTGGGGACCGAGCCTGCAACCTAGGCATGTGCCCTTGGCCGGAATCGAACCTGCGATCGATCCTTCAGTCCGCAGGCTGACGCTCTATCCACTGAGCCAAGCCAGCCAGGGCCAGGACCCGTTTTTAAAGCCTGTGCGTACCCCCAGCAGTCCAGGTGGCTGTCAATGAATCACGTCAGTGCACACGTGTTCATTGCAGACAGGGGGGGGGGGGGCTCTAGGTGGTTATCGGGGAGGGCACCTCACTCACACAGATGGTTATCTTAGCAAGTCGCTCTGAGTCAGTCACTGAGGTTCAAAAAATCCTTATCTATGAGGTACACTCGCTTCAGGGCTGTAGGGAATGTGTCCTTCATATCACGCTTAAGTTGCAAGGAAAGTTAATTTAAATAGTTTAAAACCTTCTTAACATTTCTCAGGCATTTTTAAACATGTCTATACACTGAGTGGCCAGGTTATGATGATCTCTGAACACATAATAATCTGGCCACACAGTGTATATGCCTATAGAATAAAAGGCTAATATGCAAATTGTCCCCCCCACCAGGAGTTCGAACAACAGGCAGGCCGGCCAACCGCCCATGTCTCCTCTCCCTGGCCAGGCTGGCCAGACCCCAACCATGCACGAATTCATGCACTGGGCTTCTAATTATTATATATATATGTGTGTGTGTGTGTGTGTGTGTGTGTGTGTGTGTGTGTGTGTGTATGTATATATATATACACTTTATGTTTAAAACTAGAGGCCTGGTGCATGAAATTCATGCAGTGGGAGTATCTCTCAGCCTAGCCTTACACCCTCTCCAATCTGGGACCCCTCAAGGCAGTCAGACATCCCTCTCACAATCCAGAACTGGTGGATTTAACCAAGCCGGTGCCAGCCGTATTTTCCTAGGCATTAGAATTCCATAGTAAAATCTCACCCCATCTTTCACAGAAAGGATGGTCAATCCTATCTCGCAGTGATTTTCAACCTTTTTAACCTCACAGCAAACCCATGAGTTACTAAAATTCTGCAGCACACCAAAAAATCTATATGTTGCTGATTTGACAAAAAAAAAAGTTATAAATGATTCATCCACACAGGCAGCTGTTGTACTGGTGGTGGTCATTTTTCGTTGGGTGGACAATTTAAAGGAAAAGGGGTCGGGGCCCCTGACTGCCTAGTCAGGTATTGCACGTTTTTAAACGTTCTTGTAGCCGAGACCGGTGTGGCTCAGTGGATAGAGCGTCGGCCTGCGGACTGAAAGGTCCCAGGTTGGATTCCAGTTGGGGGCATGTACCTTGCTTGCGGGCACATCTCCACTGTGGGGCGTGTGGGAGGCGGCTGATCAATGTCTCTCTCTCCTCGATGTTTCTGACTTTCTATCTCTCTACTTCCCTCTCTGTAAAAAAATCAATAAAATATATTAAAAAAAAAAAACAAACACCATTTAAATGTTATTGCAGCCACAGTTGGAAATGGCTGGTGGAGCAAAGCGCTTGTCTCTGGACAGGGCGAGATGTGTCAAGTGATTACATCGATTTCCTTTTAATTCTTCCTTTGTTTCTGCCACTCCAACCCCGCTCCCCTCCCTCTCACCCTGTGCAGAAGACGGCTCCCCTGTGGGACTGCTCTGGGCCTGAGGCCACCACTGCCTGCCCGCCAGGGCTGGTCTCCTGCCCAGAGGTTGGGCCCTCGGGGCTAATCACTGCCTAGCAGCTCGTGTCCTGCCATCCTTCCCTTCACCTTTTCATCCTGAAAGACTCTCAGGCTTGTAGCTATCCTAAGTACGATTGTTATACAGACACAGGAATAGGGTCTTGTCATACTGCTGAGCAACGGAAACCGAACCAGGTACCTTGTAAAGATCTGACTGGCTGTCCTGAAGGATTTGCCGATCGGGCCCTGTGCCTTTGACAAGTGGACGGGTGTTACAGAGGCCACAGAAATGGAAGGTCTATAAAAGCACAGAATGAACTGGTGTATATAACAGAGTCAGGGGCATAGAAAGGGAGTGGACTGACAATTTTTAGGGGGGAAGGGATGTGGGGGGA
>PVJN01032206.1:0-24189 GCA_004026805.1 Lasiurus borealis | reverse complement strand
CCCCGCTGCTCATCTTGCATCTTGGCCAGCTCTCAGCCTATAATTCTTTCCAAACTCGCCTGTATAAAATAATCATGTACATGAAGTAAAACAGGAGTCTCATATACACACTTAATAACTCTTGTGTACTGTACAAGAGGGAATTCCACTCTATAACCCCCAGAGCTTTCGAATGGTTCTCATTTAGCTTCGCATTCCTAGTGCGAGATCTAAACGTCCTCTCCTCTCCCTGCCCAGCCGGCGGCTGCCTTTCAAAACCCTTGTGTCTCCAGATTCCTCCGGACGCTTTCGTCTCCTCCTCTGCTCCTAGTGGGGGTTCAAGCACCGCTGCTCCGCCCGAGAGCTAACTGTCAGCGTTTCGCTCAGAATCTCACGTTTGGGAATGGAGCACAGTGTGGTGGAGAAGCTTCGAGGGTGAGCGTGTCCAGGGAGACCGATGGTCAGAGAACCTTCCAGCCTCCCGCCCAATGGTGGGGTGAGAGGTGGTTCCACCTCGGCTCTCCCACACGGGCACTGGCCGTGCCCCGGGTCAGTCTTGGGCCTCTTTCCCCAAAGGGAGTCCTGTAACTCCCAGACTGTTAACCAGTCAGAACCTACATCTGCGTCTCAGGCACTAACTTAAGACAGTCAGTGTCAAATCATGGCTTCCCTGTCCCCGCGGATATGGTCGTACTCACCAAAATGGCAAAGGCGGTATTTAGTTTTTTAAAAATCAGCTTCCGTTTATAAAATATGCATAAACAACAGCACCAGAGACTGTGGAGGACAAGAACCAAGGGATGAACGGAATTCATCTGCACGTTCCACAAATACCCGTGGTCCCTGGTCTTCGGTGGGCAGGGACTTGGCCCTGAGAAGACAGCGGAGCCAGAGGCAGCCCCGCTAACATCCATTTCACTTCGCCCCGGGCTCACTGCGTCTGGCCTCGCGGGCTTGCCTTCCGTTCTGTGGAAACACCAACGTCGTCTCTGCCTCAGTGTCTCTGCCTCGCCGTCCCCGCCACCCAGATGCTCTTCCTTCTAGTCTTCCATATCTTTTGGGTCTCAATTCAATGGCTCCTCCCAGGAGAGACCGTCCCTCACCATCCCTCCCTCCCTCCCCCACCCAGCACTCTTACATGTATCTTGCTTTTACATCATCTTCGCAGAGCACTTCTCTATATGCATTCATGCTTGTTAGGTCATTCTCTACTGGTTTATTAATCAAAACCCTCCCCACTGGAGGTCAGAGACCTTGTCTATCATACTTGCTGCGTCTTTAAAGTCTAAGAGATTGCCTAGCAATAGACACAGTCAATAAGTATGAGTGAATGAATGAATGAACCCATCATCAAATGAGTTTTAGGGTTGCATTTTCTCCTAAAACATACCCAGTTCAATCTGTCAAGCCCAACCCTCAAAAACAAGACAGGTGTGATTCCTGCCCTTGCCATCTAGGGATTAAGAGAAATTCTACTGGATTAAAGGATGAAAATGGGACTCTTTCCTCATGGGTCCTGCAGGACAGGAGCTCTAAGGCACACGGGCATCCCTGGGTCCAGCGCATCACAGAGCGGGGCGGGGACACTTGTGCAGTGAGCATCCTCGGAGAACGAACTTGATACCATTACCGATTTCAAAACAGTCCGACAGAAGAAGGAGAAGGAGAAGGAGAAGGAGAAGGAGAAGGAGAAGGAGGAGGAGGAGGAGGAGGGGGAGGGGGAGGAGGAGGAGGTGGTCTTGAAAGACCAAGCCATCTGATCTCTGATGATTCCTATGGCGTTGTGAGAACTCATGTGCCTCGGACCATCCTCTGGACATGGGTGATCCTTGTTCATGGAGCACATGAACATACCCATGAACATATCCATAAAACATCCACCCTCTCCACGCACAAACCAGGCCGGAAGTCCAAGCCCAAGAAAAAGCTCCCTCTTTCTCATCCTTCCTATGTATTTCCAGAACACTGTTCATATAACTATGTATAGCATGTATCACAGTAGCTATTATTCATGACCACCATGAATTGTTTCCTGTTTCTATATGTTTTTGCTTCCCTTCCCAACACTCATGGGAGGTAGGTACCATCTCCATTCTTGTTTTAAAGATGAGGAAAAGAGAGTCAGAAAGGCTTACAAACTTGCATGAAAGAACATGAAGAAGAAATGAAACATCAGAATTTGAACCCAAGCCCATCTGATTGATTTCCAGGGCTGCACTCGCTCTACATCTCCCGGTTAAAGGCGTGAGGGTCTATGACCTCTGACTTTGATTTTCAGTTTCTTGAGTAACATTTGAGTTTCATACAATGGCTAACACAGCTCATGGTACCAGTGAGCACTCAGCAAGGACTAAGTGAATGAACGGTGAAGGGCAACATGGTCCAATGGAAAGAGCTTTGAGATGGAAAGCAAAAGACTGGGTCCTTCTTCTGGACTTGTAACCCACCATGTGAACTTGAGCAAGCCCATTCCTCCTCTCTGAACCTTTGTCTGCCATCTGTAAAATGAGAGGATTAGAAGAGACAATTTTTTAAATATTTTTATTGATTTCAGAGAGGAAGGGAAAGAGAGATAGAAACATCAATGATGAGAGAGAATCATTGATTGGCTGCCTCCTGCACATCCCATACTGAGGATCGAGCCCGCAACCCAGGCATGTGCCTGACTGGAAATCGAACTGTGAACTCCTGGTTCATAGGTTGACGCTCAACCTCTGGGCACACCAGCCAGGCTCGAAGAGACGATTTCTAATCTGATCATTCCCTCTGAATCCACAGGCTGTGCTGTGGGAGCTGATGCCACGTTATTAAAAAAATAGGGGAACTCCCTAGAGAGAGCGGGGCTGTCTATTCCTGACATCCGCAGGGCTCAGGAGGCCAAAGTAGGTGCTCAGTGAGTGCCCAGTGGGTGGGTGAGTGGACACCGGCACCCATTTGAAGCTCTGCGAGGACACACCTCCACACACCGCGTCCCAGAGAGAAGCAGGGGCCTCTCTTCCAAGAGAACAGGGAGCCCCTGGTGAACGAATCACTGACCCAAGAACGAGAGGAGCGGGAGCCCAGGCAGCAGGGCAGACAGAAGCGGAGCTGGGGAGGCCTCCAGCGCCCTTCCTCACCCCAGCCCACCCCACTCCGCCCACGAACCTCAGATGCCCAGTCAGCTTCCTCACCAGCGCAACCTCTGGGAAACATAAACGAGGCGGGTCCGAGACTAGTTTTGCCAGGTCTTGCCCCATCCCTCCCCTCTCCACACGGAGAAGAAAGCAGGAAGCCAAGAGACACAGCCTTCTCAAACCCCTCTGTGGGAAATAACAGATACAGAGAAACTGGACAAATAAATAATGTGATCCACGCCGTCATCCTTTCAGTTATAAAAACAGGTCCTTGCTCTCTGACCCTCAGTCTTTCAGAGTTTGGGAAATGGACCGGGCGTCGAGTGTCCATGAACCCTGGCAAGTTCAGTACCTTCACCTCCTTGGCTGTGAAATCCTCACAGTGGTCGCGGAAAGTTCTTTGATTTCAAAAACAAAAAGAAAGAAGAAAAAATCCCCCTCTTCCTCCCAAACATCCTCATCACTGAACGCCCCTCTGGGCCTCGGAGCGGGTTTTCTCGGAGAGCGCCTGCATTCCCCGACGAAGAGCCGGCTTCTCTTCCCAGGGGCTTGGAAGTCACCTGAAGACATTCGGACTATTGGCGCTCGAGCGAACTTTTGGTCAAGCCACCCAGGACTCGCCATGCGCGGGAAAGCTGACGGATCCAGTCAGCTGTCCACATGGCCGCACAGCCTTACTCGGGTGGATGCCGCCGGGGCAGAGTTACAGGACAGTTCAGACAGTCTGGGAGGGAGTTTCCCCTGCACAGCTCTCCCCAAAAAGACGTTCTTAAACTGGCAATGCAGAGCAGACTGCAGCCACCGAGAATGAACTGGCTTCCATTTCTTTGGAATAGCATCCACTGACAGGCAATGATTAATTGCAAATTATTTTTATCAAATAATTAAAATGAACTCCAGGCAATTCACCATACCTTGGGAATAGTATAGGATAGAGGCAAAAAAAAAAAAAAAAAAAAAAAAAACACACACACACATGAGCGGCAGTCCACCCACCAGACGTGGGCTGGAATTCCAGCGATGACAGTGCAGGAGCGCCTTCTCTTCCATCCTGGCTTGTGGGAGAGTTTGTAGGCTGGACATAAGAATGGAAATCACATAGGTCAACGCACAGCTTCCAAAACTGCGCTCAGTAAATAGGTTTGCTTGCTTTTTTGTTGGTTTATTTGCAGGCCTTTTCAGAGCCTTTACTATTGTACTTGACATTTTGAATTTCCAAAAGGAATATGAACTAAATTTTCCCCAGATTTCTTTCACCAGGATATCCTCACATTTAGGTTAACTTTATTGTTATTATTATTTCAGAAAGGAAAGAAGAAGGATTGAGAGATCAATGATGAGAAAGAATCATGGATCAGCTGTCTCCTGCACACCCTACACTGGGGATCAAGCTCAACCCAGGCATGTGCCCTGACTGGGAATTGAACCATGACCTCCTGGTTCATAGGTTGACACTCAACCACTGAGCCACGCCGGCAGGCTGTTAGGTCACTTTTTTTACCTCTGCTATAACTCCCACTAACTCAGTGTGAAAATGAGGCCCTCGGTTCTGGGGTTTGAGCTGTGTCTGCACCTTAAAGAGGCATCCACACTCCGTCCCCAAATCTTCCTGGGACCAGGGCCAAATCTATAGCATAGAATCCATGGCCGAGGGGCTGGATTTTGACTCATGAAGTCAGAGTCTTCCAGACACCCCACCAACCATCCTGGAAAAAGTAAGTTGTGGGATTTTCCCAGATGTACCTGGAAGCTATTAAGTCTAGAGACTGGATCCTCAGTGTCACTGCCCTGAGGCCCAACATTTTCAAAAGAGTGAAGAAGTGGGTGGGAGAGAAAGTAAGGCAGGGAGGTGAGGAACTGGATTCCTGGTGGTAGTGAGGGTGTTGAGTAAAACAGCACTTGTAAAGTCAGTAAAGAAGCAGAACAAACAAAAATAAAAAAAGGAGAACCCATAGAGAGCAAACGGTTTGTTATCAGTTTTTCTTCTGGGCGCTATGGTAAATCCATCAGTTATCAGCCTCAAGGGACAAAGGGAAGGACATCTACAAGGAATGTGACCTGATTACTGGATGGATCAAAAGAATGTCAGCCTTAGCCCCTCCCCTGATAAGACTGAAAAAGGGAATCGGCAAGATAGGCGTTTCTCCTCCTGACGACCTCGGACCTTTACAGCACTGCCCCTGGCTAAGATCTCAATGGAAGTTCCAGACCCGAGCAGTCCCTCATTCCCGGCTGCGTCCATTCAAGCTTTCACAAGGCCGGGAGCTCAGCATGTGGTCAGTGCTGGGAGAGAGTGGTGGCAGGCTTACGGGGAACGTGATAGAGGGATGGCCCTCCCCAGATCCCCACGTGCTCCCCCGTATTTCCCAGCCAACCTTGAAATGAAGTCAGGGTCACGTGGCTGGGAAATGGGAAAATGGACAGGTGCCCCTCCCATCCTTTCTTCTGCTGTGTTGGGGGCCATGTGCTCTCAGGGGATCAAGATGGAGAAGGGATGCCCGAGTGCGTTGGGTTAAGACTGAGAAAAACACCGTCTGATGGAAGCACTGAGGCTTGGGGGCTGCCTGTGGTGGCAGTCAGAGTCTGTTGTCCTAACAGGAACAGACATATGTGAAGCTCGGAGGGAAGACAGAGCCGCGGAGGGGACAGAGATTGGGAGAAGGCGAGAGTGGAGGAGGCCGCGTTAGTCAGGATCTCAACAGGAAACAGCACCCTTGACATATGATTACATAAGCAGGACTTACTCACAAAGAGACCGTTGACAAAGGCCAGTACGTTAGGGAACCATAAAGGCGAGCAGAGCAACCCAGGGCCAGCAGCAAAGAGCTGTTCCCACATCCATGCGCAGAAGCACTGGATGGAAAAGACACGAGAGCCGGCCGCTTGGGAGGAACAAGGCCTTCAGTCCAGGGCCACACCCAACGCAGGCCATCTGAAGCCGTGGACCCGGGGGCTACATCCTCCAGCCTCCTGCTCTTCCTCCCTCCCTGCCGACCAGGGCTCCCCATTGGCCAAAGCCAACCAGAAACCAGAGGTCAAGGAAGTCCATTGATGCTGTTCCTAGAAATCAGTTTCTAGAAGCACAGAGCCGGGCAGGGGGAGAGGTCAGAAGAGACTTGGGACTGAGACACTATCTGAAAGAGAGTTGTCAGGGGTGCTCTGTAGGGGAAAGGGAGCTAGATGGGAAGGCCTGCATGAGGGGTGCCAGTGGGCATGGCGGGTATGGGGGACGAGTATTTCAGAACTAGGGAGCATGGTGGAAGGACCTCGGGGAAGGTTAGTGGGCGTGGCTAAATGAGGGAAAGGAGGTGGTGGGGACTGTGGGAAGAGTACCGGGAAGTGAGGTCAGGCGCAATGTCGGGCTGTAGGAATAAAAGTTTATTCCTAAAAAGGGAGAAGAGAAACTCCAGATGCCCAAGGTTGCAGATGAATACAGAGGTTGTGAGCCAAAGCCTGTCGTTTAAATGCATGGGATGGAGGTGTTGTTTGTGCGTGTGGCGGGGCTGGGGGAGGGTGTACATAGAGTGAACGACAATAACATTGACACAGAAGCAGATCTCACTGTGCCAGGTTGGAATAGCCTGTCTTGTTTTGTTCCACAATTTTGTAAAAAAATAGTTGATGTGTCCTAAAATGTACCATTTAAAGTAAACAACTGACTTGTTTCGGGGCATGTACAGCTGTGCAGCCATCACCACACTGTAACTTTAAAATGTTCCCATTTCCCCAGAAAGAAACTCAGTCCCACCCTGGGCACCATGCAACCTATGATCTCTCTGTGTCTATAATTCAGACATTCATATAAATCAGCAGTTCTCAACCTGTGGGTCGAAACCCCTTTGGGAGTCGAATGACCCTTTCACAGGGGTCACCTAAGACCAGCAGAAAACACCTATTTCCCATGGTCTTAGGAACCAACAGAACTCGGTGTAGCAAAGTGTAGCAATGTAGTTTACTGTTGTCATATGAATGAAGACTGTTACCCATGCTACACCACGATTCAAGACAAAATTTCATTTATTTGTAATTAGAATTAAATATTTCACAATATATAATTACATATTGTTTTTGTGATTAATCACTATGCTTTAATTATATTCAATTTATAACAATGAAAATACATCCTGCATATCAGATATTTACATTACAGTTCATAACAGTAGCAAAATTACAGTTATGAAGTAGTAACGGAAATAATTTTATGATTGGGGGTCACCACCACATGAGGAGCTGTATTAAAGGGTCGCAGCATTAGGAAGGTTGAGAACCACTGATATAAATAGACTTCTGCAGTATGTGGTCTTTGCCTCTCTCTTCTTCTACTTAACATAATGCATCTGAGGTTCGTGTATGTTGGAGAACATATTGGGGCTTTGCTCCTTTTTTATAATCTAACTAGAGATTATATTATCAAATTCTTGCAAAGGTCGAGTCTGGCCGGCCTGCCCCGATCAGGGCCAGTTGGACCAGGCCGGCTGAGGGGAGGGCCCAAGAGCAGGTGGCTGGCCAGCCCCATCCCCTGGTTGAACTCCCAGTTGAGGGGACAATTTGCATATTAGCCTTTTATATAGGATAGCATTCGATTGCATGGATACACTGCATTGTATCTGCTCACCAGCTGATGGACACTTGAGTGGTTTCCACTCACTGGCTCTTATAAACAGTCATATAGAAGTTTTATGTGGACACGTGTCTCATTTTGGGGCACATGCCTAAGCAGGGACTCGCTGGGTTCCATGGTGTCTGTGTTAGCATTGTGAGAAACTGCCAAACTGCTCTTCCAAAGTGGCTAACCCATCACTCCTTTCCTTAAAGAATGTGTGAGATGTATGAGCCTTCATCTCCGCCAACAGCTGATTGGACCAAATGGGAGCACATGACCCATGATGCACCAATCAGGATTTACTTCCTGAGATCTTGGTTATGAGACTGGAGGTGCATATGTGTTTGTTTCTGTAGTAGCATGTACTGGGCAGGTCATGCCTGGCTCATGTGCACATAAACAGGTAAAAATAGACCACGCAGCAAAGAGAGAGGTTTAGAGACAGGGAAGCAGGATAAGAAGCCATGAGAACCAGCTCATATGGTCAGAGTCATCTTGGGTCCAGAGTCTTGTGAGTCCTTGCTCCTGTCTTCTTCAGCGTACCCCAGTGCCCTCCAATACATTCCACTTTTGGTAGGAGTTATGGTAAACTTTTGCTCTCCACAGCTAAAAATCCTTGACTAACTCAGCACATTATAGCTGGCACAGTGACTGGATAGAAGAAAAGAACACCTTCATCTCTTACATCAAAGCAAAAAAGAGGGGGTGGGGGGCATTTCTATGACACCATATAAGCATGTGTGTCTTGGCCGTCAAGTAGCACACAATAGGGCCACCAAAGTGTTAGCAAACTGCTTGTAACGGAAGGGACAGAGAAGAATGCTGCAAGATTAGTATTTTTTAATCAAAAGGCCTTCTTAAAATGTTACTCAAGTAGGTCATTTTACAATTTAATAAAATCTAATAATAACGTAGTGAAAAACTGCCAAGGTTATGAAGTTAGGGTTCATTATGTTCTGAAGGAACTTGAAATAAAAGACACCCTTAAGTACCAAGCACTGTCATTATGTGCTACTTTAAAGAGCACAGCCCCTCCTCCTCTGACTGATCTTGATGATGTGGCGGGACCTGATCACGGAAAAGTCTGACAAGCGCTGGGTAGAATGTCTGGTTCGGAGGGCTGGCTGCTGGGCCCCCCCAGGAGCCTGCCGGTGTGACGGCAAGGACTTCCTTACCGATCTCTTCTTTGGCTCTCCCTAACCTTGGCCGGGAGGGAGAGAGAAGGTGGAGAGAAAAGAAAAGAAAGTTGTAGCCACATTCTCCTGGAATAGTGCCAGGTGCATAGTAGGAGCTTGATTATTATTTGTTGAATGAATGAATGAGAAAGTGAATGAATGAAGCCCATTAGAGCATCCTTTAATTACTTTCTAAATGTCAGCTCTGAGATCTTGCTCAGTGTGAGAAAGACACTTCAGGTGTGGAACCTCTGGAAAAAAAAAATGGGACCTCCCGGGAGCGCTCGCTGAGAAGGGAGAAGTCAGTAACCGGCAAAGGCCGGAAGGGACAAGTATCTCCTTTCGGTGGTGCAGCTAGTCCTCCGTTCCTCCCAGTTGCGGCATGAGGACCTGCGCGCTAGGCCTGTGCTCAGACAGAGGATGCAGAAGGGGCGTCCGTCTCAGCGGAAGGACAGACGTGCACACGACCTTTCCTCGGCGCCTCTGCACGCGGCCCGGCAGGGGCCAGCGGAAACCGAAGGGGAGCCCCTCATTGCAGACTTCCTACTGATCACCTTTTAGAAAGTGAAAAGTAACCGGCAAATTAGTTTTAAATACGACGTTTCATTTCACACAGTATGTCCAGAACACGATCATTCCATCATGTGATCAGCATAATGATCCATGAGCTCTTTGACATTCTCTTTCCTTCCTCAGCCTTCAGAATGATGTATGCAGGGATGGGCAAGAGTAGGTTTACAGCTGTGAGCACCCAAAACAGAGTTTGCTTTTATATTACTATGAATTATTGGATTATTTCCCAGATGAACAGCTGTAAACCTACTTTCGCCCACCCCGTATACTAACAGCACATCTTATCAGAATGCTGAACTTTCTTTGAAATTCTTGATCTACATTTAGAATCCTGAAAACATAGAGACGAAAAGGGTAGATTCATGTACTCAAGTTGTTCCAGACACCCTTAAGAGAGTTTCAACAGCTGACTAGGTCCGTTTCTATGGACTTAAATGAGCAACGTTAAATAGGTGGGGAATCCCACTCTTCGGTGGCACTAGCCACATTCTGAGGGTTCAGCAGCCCAGTGCCCAGGGGCCACCGCTGGCCAGCTCAGAGGGAGGCCACCCCACCCTGCGGGAAGCTCCACTGGCGCCTCACTCGCGCCCTAAGAGACCCGGAGCCGCTGAGGACAGGCCGGTGCCTTGCCTGCTGCTGCAGCCCTGGAGCAACGTCTAAGCCAGGGGAGACGGCGTGAACGACACGGGAAGGACGTTTTCCTGACAGAGCTGTCACATGACAGAGATTGGAGGCTTCGCAGAAGCTTCCCGGAGGAAGGGACATTCGTGACAGGTTTGGTGGGTGAGTAGCAGTCCGCTCGGCACATAGGAAGGTGACGTCAGAGGCAGACCAGAGATGAGCCTCTTCCTGGCTTACCAGCCATCCTATTTGCTCTCACTCCAGAGGCAAGGCCTGGGAACAGATTTTTTTCTGCAACGCTTTCAAGTGACCTATCCTTGGACCTTGCCTGTCTCCTTGAAAGGCTGCTGACTTCGGGGGTTGGCTGTGAGGACTGACAAGGCGATGCAGGGGCAGGATGCAGAGGGTGGGGTAGAGCCTGAGTCTCAGCGAGGGAAATCTGCAGCGGCTTTTTCCTCTGAGCCGGGCCCTTCCATTTGCTTTTGGTTTGAATTCAAAGGAGAAAAACATACATTTCCTAAATGGAAGCCAAGGCTGCTCAACCCAATCCTTTCCATACGGTCACAGGCCTCCCCGAAAGAGGGTGGCGGCCCCCCCGTAATTCACATTCACTCTGTGACCCACGCACGGGGCAGGAAGACACAGCCGTCCAATGGGGTGAGCGGGATGGCCCAGCCCCGCCCACAGCCACACAGGCCAGGCTGCCTGGGGCTGTGCTGTGGACACGAGGCTGTGGAGCTGCCAGGTCTCCGGGAAGCGGTGGCTTCCCAGGTCTCCGGCAGGACTGCGTGTCTGTTTTGATTCTTGCTCTTCCCGAGTACAGGACATCTGTGAAGTGTTTTCTTGATGGCAAACATGGGCCCTGTTTAGTTTGCTTGAGTGTTTGCTCCGTTAGAAGAACCCCCAACAAGAAGGAAGGTCATCTCCAGGGAAGAGAAGCTCCGGCAGGAAGTAAATGAGGAGAGAAAGATGACAAAGCAGGAGAGGGGCTGCGTCCGCGCCATGTGCTTGGACGGACGCGCCGAAGGCCCTGTGTGCATTTCTGGGGGTGCAGGCGAGGGGACGCGAGAAGGACACACACAGAGAGCAGACTGAGCTGCGCTGAACAAGCCCAAGCACTATAGTGCCCGCACCTACCCAAGCCTCAGCTGCCTTTCCTGCAAATTGCGGGGAGAGCAGTAAGTATAATTCCAGCTTCTGTCCCTGAGTGTTCAGTTGGTGCCATTCGCTCACTTGATTCTCACAATACTAGAAAATCTCTGAGCCGGTGTTCCATTTTCTAGAAAACCAAGGCCATGAGACAAACCCCCTGCCCCGCGTCCCAGAGGAGATGCCTCTGGAGAGGAAGCTCCTGCTCGCGGCGCTGACACAGGGTTGATGTGAGGATCCGTGAGAAGATGCCAGCAATGCCCCTCCGAGGAGATTTCCTCACCGAAGCACAGGGAACAAAAGCAAAACAGACAAGTGGGACTGCATCACTAAAGAGCTTCCGCACGGGGAAAGAAACAATCAGTGGAAGAAAAAGGCAACCTCTGGGATGACAAAAAAGTATTTTCAAACCATATATTGACAAAGGATTCATATCTAAACTACGTAAGAAACTCCTACAACTCAATAGCAAAAAAGCGGGGAGAGGGAACAGATGGGGGCAAAGGACCTGAATAGATATTTCTCCAAAAAAGACATACAAATGGCCAACAAGTTGCTCAACGTCACCAATCATCAGGGAAATGCTAATCAAAACCACAGTGAGAGGTCAGCTCACACCTGCCAGAATGGCTATTATTAAAAATAGTAAGAAATGTTGGCCAGGCTGCCGGGAAAAGGGGAGTCGTATGCACTGTTGGTGAAGCCCCTGTGGGGAACAGTATGAGGTTCCTCGATAATTAGAAATAGAGCTGCCACAGGCTTCAGCAATCCCACTTCTGAGCATCTACCCAAGGCAATTGGAATCAGGATCCCAAAGAGACGCCTGCCTCCATGTTTATTGCGGCATTATTCCCAACGGCCAAGACAGGGACGAACCTAAATGTCTCCCGATGGAAAGATGAATGAGGAAAATGTGGAGGCCACATAGAATGGGCTATGACTCAGCTTCTGGAAAGAAGGCAGTCCCACCATTTGTGACAACATGGATGAACCTGGAAGACAGCGTGCTAAGTGCAAAAAGCCAGACACAGAAAGACAAATACTGAGTGACCTCACCTACATGAGGAATCTAAAACGGTCAAACTCACAGGAGCAGAGTGGAGTAGTGACTGCCAGGGCCTGAGGATGCAGGCGGGCACAGGATGTGTGGGTCAGAGGGTGCGAAGTCTCAGCTGGGCTCAATGAATACATCCCAGACACCCGCGGCACCATGCCCACAGCTAACAACACTGTACAGTGTGTTTAAAATCTTCCTAAGAGAGTAGATCTCTGTTATTATTAGCAAATCAGTGATAATAAATAAATGATGAGTAAATAAGGCAGACTCCTGTGTGGTGCTTAGCTTTGGTTACAGGTGTGGTGATGGTTTCAGCCATGACTACTTATCTACAAAATCATCAAGTTGTATACATTATATAGGGACAGCTTTTGTGCATCAATCCTACCTCAATAAAGTTGTTACTTAAAAAGATTCCAACTATTTACACACACACACTCACACACACAAATAGTACTATCCCTTAGGCATGAAATAATAAAATACATCAATGCACATATAGGCAGATTCATTAACACACAGAGAAACGTCCACATTCAGAGCCTCAGGGAAGAGGAAGGTGAGCAGAGAAAGGAATTTCCAGATAATGAGGCTCCCACTACAATGAGCCATTGATAGCGCCAGTGAAAGGTCCCGGGAAGAGTTTGATGGAAATGTGATAGATGTGAGAAAAGGCTAATAAAGCCTCTATTCTTTGTGAGACCCTGGTCACCGAGCACCAGGATGTGACAGGGAACATCAGCTCCCGGTGGGCCCAAGACGGCAGGAAATACCTGGAGGTCAAACTAACAGCTGGGTGGGGAGCGCTCCGCGTTGCTGACCGTGACAATGAACAACTGTACAGCACCCATTAGGCCCCGGGACCTGAGCTGCGTGCAGGCTTTATCCCTTCTAATCCCAGATCTCCAGAAAGCGTTTCACCGCAGCCAGGTAAGGCTCGGCACCACTGACCGGCCCGCCCTTATTTCCCAGGCCCAGGGCCGGGGCTGCGAGAAACGGGCGCAGCATCTCCACCAAGGAGCTCAGAGCACACGTGGAGCCAGTGCAGATCCACTGGGCAGAATCCACGTCAACAGCGAAACAAGGGTCAACGATAAAGCATGGGAATCAAAACATCCCTGCTCATCAACAGGTGAGACACAAAAAGGCCTTGGACCCTTCCATGAACTGGGCTGCCTTCCTCCTGTGTCACTTTTAATGGTGTGTGTATAGCCGGTGGCGGGGGTTGGAGGGGGAGGGAGGGAGGGGTGGATCTGCTGAAAAGTAAATAAAGCAGAAATCGAGTCAAAAGAGGACTTGGTGTCCCAGATGCAGGGCATCGCCATAGTCACCTTTCTGCAGGCTCAGTTACCCAGTCAGCGGCGGCCCAAATACACCGAGGGGCCAGATTGTTCCGATCTCTGAACACATAATAATCTGGCCGCTCAGTGTATAACCTATATAATAAAAGGCTAAATTGTCCCCTCAACCAGTTCAACCAGCAGGCAGGCCAGCCAATCGCCCATGTCCTATCCCTCTGGCCAGGATGGCCAGAACCCACCCATGCATGAATTCATGCACCGGGCCTCTAATACATATATTCACGAACTGGGCCTCTAATATATATGTATGTATATATATACACACACACACACACACTGAGTGGCCAGATTATTATGTGTTCAGAGATCATAATAATCTGGCCACTCAGTGTATATTCCATGGAAAATCCCAGAAGTAAACAGTTTGTAAGCTATAAATCACACTGACCTGAGCAGCATGATGAAGCCTTGAGCTGCCCTACTCTGTCCTTTCCAGGACACCCCTCCTCCCTTTATCCACGTGTCCATCAGCCATTAAGAGCATCTTGGTTATCAACCCACTGTCACGCATCGCAGTGCTGGCGTTCATGTCACCCTTATTGTACTTAACAACAGTCCCAAAGCACAGGAGTAGCCACGCTAGCAATTGAAATGACCAGGGGAAGCCGCAGAGGGCTCCCTTTATGAGAAAAGGGGTACACACACACACAAACGTGGCATCCATAGATCTGGTGCTACCATGGTTCCAGGCACTCACCGGGGGCCTTGGAACGTATTTCCCTCGGATAAAGGGGGGTCACTGTACACAATATCTACCTGCAAACCAAGTATGACGGCAGTTCCTGTTCTTTTTCCCTTTTTTAAATATATTTTTATTGATTTCAGAAAGGAAGAGGAGGGAGAGAGGAATAGAAACATCAAGGATGAGAGAGAATCATTGATCGGCTGTCTCCTGCACTGCCCACACTGTGGATCAAGTCCACAACCTGGGCATGTGCCCTGATCGGAATGGAACCGTGACCTTCTGGTTCATAGGTCGATGCTCAACCATTGAGCCACACCAGCTGGGTGACCATCCCTGATCTTTACTATGTCCCCGGGCACTGAGCAGTTGCTCAGCGACTGTTTGTGGAATAGATCTTGATTTAAAGTGAATCAAATGTCCAAGCTGAAAAGGGGCTGGGAAACTTCCCACCCAAACATCCTAGCGGACAGACAGACATACTGCCTTGCTGAAGAGCCCTTGCCACAACCGCACACAGAACAAAAGGCCTGCATTCCCGCACCCCCTCCCCTGGCTGAGACTCTGCACCGGAATGAGGCACTGAGTCAGGCTGGCATGTGCACTCAGTGGTGAACCGAAGCCGAGAGCGCTCAGGTCCCACCTTGCTCCTGTCCCACCATAAACCCCAGCGAGATGGGAAACAGGGCGAGGTAGCGGAACCACCAGAATCGCCATGAAATCGCTCCTTTCTTGATCTGACAAATCGCTTTCAACCTGTCAGTCGAGTATTCCGTGTTATGGCCCTGAGATCAGTCCAAACAATCCCTTTCTCCAATTTAAAGTATATATCCCGTTGCCAAAGTCCTTTCAGTGGAGAAAGCCACTGCCAGGAGACAGACAGATGTGGCCCTACTCTGTCTTTCTGAGGAAGACAGCTTCTTGGTGGTCAGTTCTGTTGTCAGTGTGGCCAGGCTACGGTGCCTCAGACACATTCAAGCACTGATCTGGGGGCTGCGGTGAAGGTGTTTTGTAGGTGTGATTACAGTCCCCAACCAGCTGCCTGTAAGTAGGGGGGTTATCCTAGGTTAGTGGTTGGCAAACTCATATATCAACAAATATCAACACTACAATGATTGAAAAAATTTTTTTAAACTTAAACTTCTTCTAACGCCACTTCTTCAAAATAGACTCACCCAGGCCATTGTATTTTGTGGAAGAGCCACACTCAATGGGCCAAAGAGCCACACATGGCTCCCAAGCCGCAGTTTGCCCACCATGGGGCTAGGTCATCTGGATGAGCCGACTGAATCATACATGAGGTCTCCAAGCAGAACTGAGATGCCCAGACGAAGCAGAAATTCTGCCCGGGTACAGCGACTTCTGGTCCAGCCTGCCCCTCCTGACGACCTGCCCGAGGGATCCCAGGCTTGCCCAGCTGGCACCTCAACCAGGGCACCAGGTGTTTGCAACCAATTCCTCAATATTCGCTTCTTACCGATTGTGTTTTTCTGTCAAACCCTGATGGACACACCTCCTTCTGGAAAGTCTGATGGTTAATTGCATGTCGACGAGGTGGGGGCACAGTGCGCCCAGATACCTGGTCAAACATTACTCTGAGGGTGTTCGGGGTGAGAGGACCATTTACAAAGTGTGACTGTATTACATACATTATATGACCGTGTGGCGCAGGCAGTTTGCATATGTGTAAGCATGTAGGTGGATGGCTGCCAAAGAAACAATGGTGCTGGAGTACGGGGGCCTGGTCTTCCTTGCACACGTATTTACTGAGTGCCCGCTGTGTACCAGGCACCATCTTCCTTCCTGAGACCCACTTTCAACAGCTTGGAAATTCCAAAAGCAGGTCTTTCTCTGTATCTTATTAACAGGGAATTTGAAAATAAAATGGTCTCTTGTCAATATTCCCAATAGCCAGGGATGGGGACATCAGTGACATTAGAGGAGACTCTAGAGAAGAGAAGAGGGGGCAGAGGCAGAGAGAGGCAAGACAAAGACAGAATCGCCACCCCTACCTCTGTACATACAGTCTGTTGTTTTCTGCTTTGGGTGGGTCACCCTCTGTCTGTCTGTCCTGCATAAAAACACAGCCACCCATCTGCCCCGCCACGGGCAAGCCCGCTCAGGGCGGCCCTGGGTGGTCACCGCACTTTTCGGCCTCTCGGCGGGCGGCGCTCCCCAAAGGCATCCTTCCTAGACGCGGCGGCTTTGTTTACGCCGCTGGCACACAATGCAGTGGCGGACACATGCTCGGGGCGGCGGGCCGGGGAGGTTAAAAATGGAACGGCGGCGGCTTTGATCACCCGCCAGCCCCTACGACGACGCTGGGGTCGGGCCAGAGGGAGACGTCATGTTCCCTCGCTGTCCCCGCAGGTGGGACAGGCAGTCCCTTCCGACTCCCGAAGCTGACAGGGCCCCGGCCCGGGAGCCGGCCGGGAGCGGGACAAACAGGCCTCCGGGACAGGCCCCCTGGAGAGAAGACAGGGGCAGCACCCAGGGAACCAGCCCCCTTCTGACCAGTCCACGGCCACCATTCTGTCGCCACCTCCGGCCTTTCACGGTGGCCCAGAAGCTCCCTCCGCCTCACGGAGGACACCAGCTTTGCCCGCTGGCCCGGCAGAGCCGCTGGGGAGGAAGCAGGAGAAGACAAGCGAAGCGCCATGGGCTCAGAGTCTGAGGCAGGTGAGGGTGGGGTGCAGGAGGCCCCGATGAGGGCGGGACCCAGCTTGGTCCTGGTTGTCATTTTGTAACAGAGATCGGAGTCCGGAGAAAATTACAAAGGACGGGACACGTGCCTTCTTCCCTCACTGATCACTCACACGGCAAACAGGACGGCGACCTGGGCCCGCAATCAGCCTCGATGGAAAGCAAACTTCCAAGAAGATTTGTTATCCAAGATCTGCCGTCACCTCCGAGCATCAAGATAGGAGGGTGGGCCAGCGCTCACCGGTGCCGCCTCCCCACCGCGGCCCCGGACCCCCGGGGGAGAGAACAAGTCTCTCGCTGGGCAGCCCCACTGGAGCCTGGGTCCAGCTGCTGGAGGAGGAGGACAGGGCGCAGACGGTCCTGGCTTTCCAGAGACGCGCCGCTGACCCCGAGGTGGAGCCTCCTCTTCTAAGCTCCTCCCTACTCCACTCTGCACCCCTGAGGCCGCTCCGGCCCGCCGCTCCCAGGGGTGCGCCTGGGCTGCTCTGCCCATCGCTGCCTGTCCCCGGGCTGACCGTGCAGCGGGTGCTCAATAAACAGGTGTGGTTGGCAACACCAAATACGAACTGATGAGCGTCACCAAGGAGGAGTCCAGAGTTTTCTTCTCCACAAGGGTCTCCAAACCACAAACCCCTGTCGCGGAGAGCGGTGTTCACAGAAGCTCCACCCAGTCAGCCAAGAGGCAGGATTGGGACACCCAGGTCAGGGGCGCCAACAGAGCTGCCATTCAGAGTGACAGACATGACTTCCTTTCACTCACCCCCCACCCCCACACCTTTACCCCCCCTCCCCCTCCCACAGTAACACCTCTTTCCTGGGGGGACTGAGCCACGCCTGTGTGCTATTTGTGCTAATGCTGGGGGGGGGGAGGGGGCGGAGAGAGCGAGCCCTCAGGCGGCACAGGCAGCCTGGCATGCTCTCCGGCTTCCTGGTTGTGCCACGCGAGGCCAGAAACTGCCCTCATCTGTGACACAGAGACGCAATGCCGACGCCACTGGGTTGTTCTCGAGACGAAATGTGCAGGGTCCGAGGCAAACACGGCAGTGTTAGCTCCCTTCCCTTGACATACCCACCCCCCCAAGTCCGCAGTCTCCCCGTAAGTGCCAGCAGCCAAGTCTGAAGAGAAACGGGCGCTCCTCCGTGCAGCGGGAGAACACCATGGCCCTGGGACGCAGGCCGAACCCCCCCTGGCGCGGCGAGGGGTGCATTCTCCTCTCGGTAAGCTCATCAGTAGTGGGAATGCCAGCCTGGAACTGGGAAGCCGCTGTGCTGGAGAGCTACTCCCAAACTATCTGGAGACTTTCTAGAAAGTCTCAGAATTCTGGAAATAAAAAAAGGGAGGGGCTAAAACACAGGGACAGACAGGGATTTCTCCCGTAGGGGACATTTTCAGTTTTGTGTGATTCGGTAAATCAGAGCCACAGATATAGAAGGAATCACAGTAATTCTTAAACACTAGGCGCTGAGCATTCTGCGAACACGGCATCGTCGCCCGTCGTCCCGGAAGGTGGGGTTGTTCATGCGTTCCCCTGGGGGAGGCTGGGCCGGGAGGGAGGCATGTCTGCCCATGCGCGTGCTGCAGGCAGCGGGGCAGGTAAGCATCCAGGTTCCGCTCCCTCCAGAGCCGGTGTCTGTCCTGGGATTGCACATTCCCTGGAGGCGAGTGTTTTCTCCCTTTTGAACTTCCTATTACAATCTCTCTCTCATGCTGCCTGTCCGTCTGTGACATTCTGTTTTCATGTCTCTCGATGTATTTGAGTCCTTCTGACTCTCTATGTGACACGCACATGCACACACAGATGCACAACACACACGCACATTGCATTTATCCACTCGGCACACACACATGTATTTCCTATTTTTCACACACAGACACTATATGCACACAAACCCATGTGCCATGCAGATACATACACAACATACATATATGGCACACACATATTCCACACAGACACACCTACCCCTATAGACATGCATACTATATACATATATTCAACACCCATATCCCACATATACACACTCACAAACACAACATAAACACCCTATAGACATACATACTATACACATACTCCACCCATACACACATTCCACACACATACATACACCCATTCCACCCACATACATCCTCCACCCAGAAACCACATGCACACAGACTAACACCTCCTCAGACACACATATGCCGCACACGCTCCCACACACTTGCTGCACAGCTGTCTGGCTGGCACACTAGTTCTGTATTTTTATATCTCCGATTTGCAGGTTGATCCTAACGAAGTAAAACAGATGGAAATTTCTCAAACGTCTATTGAGCATTCAGCATTTGTGATCTTTATTCAGCATGATTCTTGGACCAAACCTTTCACAGCTCTCAGAGTTACATCACCAGCTTTTGAGACTGCGTTTCTGGAACAGTTCTCTTAAAGCTGAGAGTCTGAGATACCTGCTTCTTCTACGAACCAGATGGTCAGGGTCTAGCTGCAGGCCGGGCCCGAACCAGCTTGGAAGTTCTCGCTGTCTCCCTGGGACTCAGTTTTACAATCTCGATAACGGGAGGCCTGCCTCCCCAATGTCCTCCCCCTCCTCCTCAGGGCTCCCTCCGTCCGAAAATCAGGGGACTCACAAGTCCGCCCAGCTCCTCCTCGCTCCGCGGCCCTGCGGCCGTGGCTTTCTGTAGAGTTAATCATGAGGGCAAAACCGAATATGGAAACTCTGATGTAAAAAGCAGCCATCGCAGCCCCGCATCCAAACCGAAGACAGACGACACCTCGGGTGCTCATGTTTGTATCATCTGAGCCGAAGGGCCGCTCAGGGGACACGGTAATTGGGGGTTTCGTCATGTGGCTTGGACGAGCCTTCAGTCATTTGTACTTTCACATCCACAAACTCAACCATGGAAACACCCCAGGTCCCAGTCATCTGATCCCACGTCTTGGACGAGAATTAATGGCTGGAGCGTTGAGAGACGGGTCCTGTTACAAACGCCATCCTGTTTGGTTTATAAAATGCTGTGTTCAGAGCACAGTCATCCTCCACGTCCAACTGCACGCACCGGCGTGTCTGAGGTCAAAGCAGCGCTGTGGAGCCCGGTGCGGTAAACAGGCTTGAACTGGGCGAGGCTTTGGGGAGCCAGTGGCACCCTAAAGGGGGAGCCCGGCCAGAGAACAGAGGACGCACTTCCCTTGGGACCGGAGCAGGCTGCTGGTGCCCGGTGTGGCAGGGCCTGGGAGAGCCAATGCGGCCGGAGCATCCCTGGAAAGCGGGGTTCCACGTTACACGTGACTGCAGATTAAGGCGAGAAAACTCCGACTCAAGATCACCACGCCGCCCTGCCAGTGATCCATCAGGGAGGGCAGGACAGACACGGCCTGTGGCCCCTCCAAGTGAAAACAGATGGCCTAATGCGTATTGATCTCCGATGATGGGGTGACACCCTTTGAAACAGAGGCAAGAAAGGGCATCGGGGGAGCTCCACGTGGGGAGGGCTGGACCATGGGAGGCTGGGAAACCGGGCGAGGACTCATGGGTGAACTCCGAGATGGGTTCTGGTCCCCCGGGAGCCCTCGGTGCCAGCAGCTGGCCTGAGGGGAGGGGGGGGCCAGGAGGGCGTGTCCGTGCGCCTTCCGATCTCTCCACGTGGCACGTTTGTTTTTCCTCCTGCGTTATCTCAGCCTCCGCTTCTGGCTGCACCTACAGCGATAACACCACACCGTTCCCACGGGCCACCGGACAGGATCCCGTCCTCCCCAGGAGACACTGCACCTTCTCCTGGCGCTGGGCATGTCTCTGCTAGCGTCCTGATGGAGATGCGGGACCACAGCTCAGGCGGGCGCTCGCCTCTGGCATCCCCTGAGCATGGTACCTCTTCAGGGGCACTGCTGCCTCCCTGCTCTCCGATGCGCGGGAGTCTCCAAAGTGCCTTAGGCGTGGGGGCCGGAGAGGCTGAGGAAGCGTGCCGGGACCCTGCATGCTCATCCTCACTGTGCGGGGGTCAGGCCCTGCCACCCGGGGGTAGTGGGAATGGGCGCGTGCAGTTGGCCTGGGGCGTCCTGTTCCCAGGAGAGGCCCCCAGGAGGAGGAGCTGATAAGTTCTCCTGGGGGAACCTTTAGGGCATCCATCGCCAAGCGCGACTCTCAAGGCCAAAGCCCGCTGAGGAGGACCCGCACGCACGCTCTTCCCACCCCCCTGGCTACTCCTCCCTCATGGGCCTGGCTGGGGACTCAGGGAGACAGTGTCTGTGGTTTTTTGCCCAAGGGTGTTCCCAGTCCGGCCGCTTGTGACTAAAGAACCAGCAGGTCCTGAGGGACAGGTCATGGAAGAAGGCAGGGAGCTGGCTGAGGGCTGGGGACATCGAGAGTGAGATTGCTGATGACCACCCCAAAAATGGACCTGGGGGAGGGGTGGTGGGCAGAGGGTGGAGAGAAAAGGTTGCTTCTTTCCAGAATGACACCAACTGGACCAGCCCATCCAGCCCTCTCCAGCCCCCTCCCCCGGCCCTGCACCCCGACCCCCTGAGCTGGTTTGATCATTTGCTAAATGGACAGGCTACCCACTCGATATTCAGGGACAAGGGTCTCCCTGGGCTTTCCTCCCTCCTCATCCTTCATTCGAGGAATTTTGCACTAAATCCCCATGTTAATCCCCCAGCCCGAGAGTTATGGGCTGCAGGAAGCAGAGGCGAGCAGGAAGGGACCTGGGCAGAGGGAGCGGGTGAAAAATGAAGGGTGAGCTCCTGATGGGCAGCCGCCTCCGGGCGGATCTTCAGGGGGAGAGGAGTGATCGTGGAGGGGGGGGCAGGGGTGATGTCCTCAGAGAGGCTCAGGGAGGTGGGCAGTGCAGGGCGGGCATGTGGCTGAGGGGAGAGAGCAGAAAGCAGAGAGAAGTCGCGGGTCCAGGCAGGGGGCAGGAGGAGGGGGTGGGAGCGGGCAGGCAGCCTTTTCGATCTGATGTGGCGCTTCAGGCTTACAAAGTGTTGCTCCCGGAACACCAGCCTGCAAGGGGCACCGGGCCTGGCCATCTCCTCCCACACCCTCGCCTGTTGACAGCCAGGCCTACAGGCGGGCGCCGGCCATGGGGGTGAGCACAGCGTGTCCACGGCCTTCCCTCCGCGCTGTGGGCTCCTCTCCACAGATCCTGTGATTTGGGGCTCGGACGAAGAGATGCCAGGGAGGAGAGGCTGGAATTCTTGGCTTTCCATCTTTGCTGGGATTCTCTCCCTTGTCCCATTGTGTGTGTGTGTACACGTGTGTGCGTGCGTGTGTAACATGAGATTGTGCAGAAACATCACACATCTGTTTATGACAGAGGGGATGCGAAAGGTGAGGGAAGAGGAAGAGAGAGCGAGACAAAGAGAAATAAAGGAAATAACCCAAGCAGGACTCTGCCCGCCACTCTCTTCGGCGAACACCTCCACCCAGGAACAGCCACGCAGTACCATGTGCCCCGGCCCTTCCCAGGACATGCCTAGAGCCCACAGTCTCTTCTGAGGTGGCGATGCAGCTGATTTTCACAACAACTTCATCCTTCAGAGATCCCTCACTGACTGTGGACCATCTCTACTGTGTGTGTGTGTGTGTGTATGTGTGTGTTCAAGAAGGCAGGCTGTGTGTATGGCTCTGTGTTGTATGTGAATGGCACAGGCATGTTGTGTGTGCATGCTGTGTGTGGCTAGTGTGTGGGCAAATGGGCTGTGTCTGCATGCGGGGTGCAGTGCCGTGTGCTGCGCTGTGGACCGCATTCATTGGTATTCCGCTTGCTGGCGAGGTGCATCTGTGCCGCAGGTAGAAGCGGGGGATTTCACGCAGAGAACGGGGCGTTCAGAGGACAGCACGGCGCTCAGCTGCATGTCCTCCTCCTCGGAGCTCGCAGGGGTCCCTCCGGCTGCAGGTGTTCTCCGCTCCGCCTGGCATTGCCGGTTCCGAGGGCAGGTGCCGCGCACACGGGTCTGTGTGGACGCCGCGTCTGTCTGTGACCGGGCGCACTTGCCCGCACAGAGAAGCTGCCAGGATGCCGCCGTGTCTCCCGAACCCTCACAGTGAAGGCCTTCTCCCCGCCGGGCCGGCTGCTGCTGACGGCGGTCTCAGGACTCAGTGTCTGATGCCCAAGATGGAGGAGGCCACACGCAGTGACCGGCCCGCGTGAGGGTAAGAGACCAGCCTGTTCGCCCAGCTGGGGCAGCCGTGCAGGCCCATCTCAGCCCAAGCGCCCGTGGAGCTGCTTGGGGCTGCCCGGACCTCACGGCGGGAGCTCAGCGCCTCCGCCTCGCCCAGGCCTGCCCTCCCGCAGGGCTGACCCCGCACGCTGGTCCCCGTCTCAGCCGCTTCCAGAGAGCTGGTCTTCAGTGGTGCAGGGCCAGGTCCCACAGTGCCCGTCATCGCATGCGATGGACAATGGGGGCCTCCATGCTAACTCCCCACAGGGGGGCCTTCACCCTAATTCTCTAAAAGGGGGGCCTTCCACAGAGGGGGCTGCGTCTCCGGAAGCTAGCTTCCTGGAAGGGGAATCTCCCAGCCCCCCTCTCCTCAGCCTCCCAACAACCCTTGTTCTCGGGGCGCTGCTTTGCCAGGCCCCAAGCTCCGTGAAGTGTGGAGCCTCGGAGAAGGGAGTCGCCGTGGCGGACAATTAGAGAGAGTGGTCCCCGCTGGACACGGCCGCCTCCCGAGGCCGGGCTCTGGCGAGCCATTTGCTGGCTCTCATTTCTCAGGCCTGTTGCAGCAGGTGGCCGCGAGCAGGTAGTCAATAGGGACCTTATGGCCAAGGGCTTGGGGCTCTTCGGAAAGGTCAAATCCAGAGGCCGGAGGGCACGGCTCAAGAGGTCAGGGGGTCGGGACCCGTCACTGTGACAGATGAATCGTAGCGAGTCTCTCTCTCTCTCTCTGGAAGCGGGGCCAAGCCTCTTGAGACGCAGAGCCGGGAGGGGGTGGTGTCGGGGCCACAAAGAAAGGCAGGGCTGGTGTCTGGCCGGCACCTCTCAACTGGTCTTCATTAGGCCGACGGGCCTCTGCTGCCGCCCGTCCCTCGCTGACGGGCGCTGTCTCCAGGCCTCTCAACTGCTCCTCATTAGGGGAGACAGTGCGCTTTTGTCCTG
Source organism: Lasiurus borealis (assembly GCA_004026805.1). Classification (NCBI taxonomy): domain Eukaryota; kingdom Metazoa; phylum Chordata; class Mammalia; order Chiroptera; family Vespertilionidae; genus Lasiurus; species Lasiurus borealis. Next base: position 88 of record PVJN01032206.1, on the reverse strand, counting down.
CATGAAGCCCTCTTTGTTCCGCCAGCCCCGCCGCGCCAGAAAGCCAGAAACTGATACGAAACAATGCCACTCTATCCTGCGGGGACCC
>PVJN01032205.1:0-24314 GCA_004026805.1 Lasiurus borealis | reverse complement strand
GCTGTGAGTGCAGCCATCTTTGTGATGGAGTGATGACCAATTAGCATGTTCCCTCTTTATTAGATAGGATTCCAGACCAGGATCACACAGTAATTGATGGAAGAAATCAGCCAGCCCTCTCTTATCTTTACAGAGGCAGATAGAAGCAAATTGTAGACCATCCAAAATATTTGTCTTTGCAATGCTATATTATTATTAAAACAATTTTTTAAAAAAAATATATTTTATTGATCTTTCACAGAGAGGAAGGGAGAGGGATAGAGAGCTAGAAACATTGATGAGAGAGAGACATCGATCAGCTGCCTACTGCACGCCCCCTACTAGGGATGTGCCTGCAACCAAGGTACATGCCCTTGTCGAACCTGGGACCTTTCAGTCCCCAGGCCGACCTTCCATCCACTGAGCCATACCGGCCTCGGCAGAAACAACACAACCTTTTAACAAAACATTTTCCTCCCAGAAAATGTTTTTCTTAGGCCAATAGAATTATTCCTAGTGCATAACCCAACTGGTCGATTGGGTAGAATCTAGGAGGCAGGGAGAGACTAGCCAGGGTGGAGAGGCATCCCGGTGCATAATTCCCAAAGTTTACATCAAAAGGGTGCTCAGGGAAAGCGGACCATTTCTTTGAAAAATAATAGGCTTTATTCTTGTGGCTTTCCATTGGTTTGCTGGCAAGTCCTGGTGTCTTTGATTTCCTCTGTCAGGGTCATGTTAGGGAAATACATGTGATGGGGGGAAAGAGAAACCATGAGTGAGAGTGAAGCTTTTTTATGTTTGTTTGTTTTGGGAAACATACCCAGCAAGGTGAGGAAACTGCTTCCAATGTCCAAAAACATTTGTCACGTCAGGATTAAAACCTCGGTGTCAAGATTCCAGCCAGAGCCCTATAGCCGAGTGCATACAGTTTTTTATACATGGTGAGGGGAAATCTGACCAGGATCCACCTTCGCTGAGCACCCTTTTGAAGTAAACTTTGGGAATTATGCACTAGGATGCCTTTCCACCCTGGCTAGTCTCTCCCTGCCTCCCAGATTCTACCCAATCAACCAGTTGGGTTGTGCACTAGGAATGCACAGGGTTTTGGGTTCCTGCCTGTAGTTTTAGTGGTTTATGGTGGTGTCTAAAGGTAATCTAAAGAGGAAAGAACCAACCCCTTGAATACGTGCAGTATATTTATTTGTTTTTATTACATTGTAATTGTCTATTGTCCATTGAGAGGGCTGCGGGAGGGATTTTGGTTGAGGGTAAGAGAGAAAGCACCCTTGAATTTGGTGCTGGAGGACATGGGGAAGTGTTGGAAGCTACAATATGGGATGGCCTCTCTGGGGATAACTTGCAAGGGCATCTCAAAATGCCCATCCTGCCAGTACCTGGATGTTCTCCTTCACTCTGCCCTGCAATATGTAGCTATTCCCATGATCTCCCTGAGGCCCAGGATTCCTGTAGGCAGATTCCAGGCAAGCCCAGAGGCCCCTGAGAATACAAACTCCTTCCATTCCAGCTGGCCTCAAGCAGTTATGCAATCTCCATAGACTCAGCCACAACTAGCACCTGGAGGGCTCTCTCTCTCTCTCTCTCTCTCTCTCTCTCTCTCTCTCATCCTGGAGGGTAATTAAAAAGAGTCTTCCTCCCTCTGGAACACAGGGGCTTCCCACCTTTCTAGAAAGCAGGACAGCAGGAAGAGGGAACAGTGTGGGTGTGGGTAGGTAGCCCCTGGCTGCTAGGAACTACCTAGTTCCACAATAGCCAGGCCTGCCTGGTTTTCTCAAGCTTCCCATTGAAGTGACCATTAGCATCTTCTGAGGGCTGTCTGACCCCACTGGCTACTGGGGGCTCCCACCCACTTACAGGGAGAACCCAAAGCCCAGCACTGGAATGATTTTAAACCCTTGGTCCTGGATTTTCTAGCTTTTGGTAATAATTGTTTTCTCTAGTGGACAGTTATGAAGTGACTCACTAAAAGGTGTATAAAGAGAGTCTTTTTGATAAAAAGTTACTTTTCTTGTTTTCACTTCATTTTATTGGTTTCACTTGAGGATTAATTTTCCAATTTTGCACAACTCCCATTGTACTATTAAAGGGCAAGATCTAGCTAGTTGAAGTGACTTGCCAAAAAATTCAGACAGGTCATGGTAGGTTCCAGATATAGGATTCCATTCTCTCCCATTTAGGTCCACCCTGGCCCATTCATGCCTCTCAGTTGGCCACAGCTGGCATCTTTCTGCCTGTTGCAGGTCCGGCTGCTCTCTGAGGAGCTGTGATCAATCAGATGGGATGGTCTCTAGGGGAGCTGTTGCTTTCTGCCTTAAAGGTTTGGGGTCAGACCAACATGCCTGGAATTTCACCCAGGATCCCTGAAATAAGGCGCTGTCCACTGAGAAGGAGAGGCAGATCTTCCCTGATCTGCTTTCAGGCTTGGCCATTGGGTGTAGAGAATATGGTGGAGCTATAAAAGAGGAATTGGATTTGTCAAGAGCTTTGTTAGGGGATTCTAGACTATGCAAGTTTAAAGGGACCATCTCAACTTACCGTGGTTGTCCTTCTGAACTTTCCTTACACTACTCTACTCCCCATAGGCCTAGACCCCAGAGCATGCCTCCCTTCACCCTGACTGGGACCCTGGAACCTGGGCTTTAGCATGACCCACTTGGTCTCTAATTGTGTGTGATTAAATGTTTGTGGAAGTAGGGAAGGATCTATAGCATTCTCCACCTTCTCCTTACCTCTCCTGAAAGGATGTATAAACCGGCTTGGGTGAGCCACATGGGGGTCCAGGCCCCAAATTTGCTGCTCTGTAGCTCTAACTCTTCTACAGGGGCTGCCTCATGATCTCCTCATGTGTCCAATTTTGCAACTGTTCACCTTTTTGCATAAAACTGAACCAGCTCTCTTGGCTCATCCTCATCTTTATCCATAAACAATGGATACAGCTCTGTGCGTAGAGGGTACCACACTGATAAAGAGACTTTCTGGAGGTTTCTGATAGCAGGTCTGGGATCCAAACAGAGATAAGGCCTGTAAGCTTGGCTCTTAGTTTGGGCCTGAGCCAACTGGGCCATATTGACTTCTTGGAGTATTTTGAGTTGTCCCATTCAGGGCAGTGGCAGGTAAGTGTCCCCAGGCTCAGGTTTTGGCTGGACAGGTGACTTGGAGAGGAATTTGCTCTAGAGGGCAGAGCCCTTGAGGCACGGGGTGATGTGCCACAGCCCTCAAGGGAGGACTTGCCTTGTATTTCCTGACGCAGGCTGGCCTCCCTTTGGGCCACAAATGATGTCACTGTGAAACCCAGGTGCTGGTGAGCCCAGAGTTTGCACTGGGGAGAGAGAATAAAAACCCAGGGCAATAGAAATGCCCAAGATGAGGAGGAGTAGAAGATGTAATAATAACAGTAAGATTCGTAGGTGGCACCTGCCTAGAATGAGCATGGTCCAAGTTCATGAATTCAGATCTTCCTGTGCCCATTATTCACATTGCCACCCCTTTTTTGTGTCTTGGTTTCCCAGTTTGCAAATGGTAGTAACTGTGGGTGCAGTTTGTTCTATCAGGATCTGTGTAGTTTCTGGTTCTATTTTTTTGGTTGTTGGGAGAGTTTCTGACAATAAAAGTCTATAGGCATTAAGTTGGAATGCCAATTCTTATTAAAGTTTCCAGATAATGTCTTTAAAAGTTACTTAGGGGAAAGGATGGCTTTCTGTAAGGTGGATGTTGATTTGGATATACAAAGTACCCAATGGCAATAGCTTTCCTTGACAGAATTCCAGGTGAATTCTGTGTGATGAATAAGGAGATGTGATGTATAAGGAGAATAAAGAATGTAATGAGGTAGTAACTGTGTTATAAGTCTCAATTCTAGACAAATAATTTGATTCTTGCTAGTATCTATTCAGCATGGGCAGCTAGATGATGCCTAGTGATGCTTTGTTACCAAATTACTTCATTTACTTGTAGGTGACTTGTGAAGATGGTTGGCCAGGCATTTGACACTAAAATGTGGTTTGCCCTTAGGACTGATACACAAGTTTGTCTACATGCCAGTTCTGTTTAAGTTGCTGTGGAAATATCACAAGATGGCATGGCCTAATGTGTTTAGTGCATTATTTTCCTCCTTCTTCTCTAGAATGGGTTCCAGTGTCTGCACAGTGCCTGGTATATAGTATATGTTCAATTAATACTTGTTAAATGAGTGAATAAAAGAATGCCAGGGCTCATTTTGCTGGACTAAGCAAGACAAAGGAAAAATGAAGAAAAGGTTATGATGGCTGGGTGTAGCATTATCTTGGATTGGGACAAAGGTCACCTTTATTTTCTGGAGAAAAGTCAGCTTCTATAGCCTCCTGCCTTAGGACATCTCCCTTGTGGATATCTCATGAGAACTGTCCTAGAAGCTGGTCTTCGAAAATTCAATTTTGACTTGCTAGTCATCCAAATGAAGCCATTGGGATAGCTTTGGGGGTAAAATCTTGACGTGCTCCTCCCCGCCCCCATTCTAATCTGTTTCCCTATTTTTCTTATTTAGCTGCTGTATCAAGAATGGGCACGCTATGGAGTGTTTTACAAGTTTCAACCTATTGACCTCATCAGGTAAGATGTGGGAGGGAATTCTTGGAAGACTCTAGAGATGTAAATCCTGAAAAATACCTGTTCAATCTCGTTAGCTTCTGGAGATTGTTGGTCAAGCAGAGAAATCTGCTTTGCTAGGCTGTATTATTTCCCTGCTGTGTCTTATGGATAGGGAAGCAGCTCAGGGACAGGGAAAAAATGGAGGCTGTGTGAGCAACAGATAATGTAGATGGATGCACCATGACTTCCATCTTAAGGTCTTTCAGCACTATGGTCAGTCCCTGCCTGTTGTGTGTGTGTGTGTGTGTGTAGGGGAAGGGAGAAACAAATGGAATTATACCTCTTCTCATTGTTCTAAAGAAGGATCTGGTTGAAGCAGATCCTTGGGTTATGCCCAAGTAACCATGGTGTTGACCAAGAAAAGGGAAGGCCTGGAATAATCTGGCTGGCCTGAGAGGTAATATGGGCTTTTTATGGCTTCTCCAAATTAGAAGGAAGGAGAGACCAGGTCCTAGCATCCCTTCCTTTGGCACTGCCCCTATAATGATGTCCTGTTACCTCGAGAATTTCCCTAGTTTCTATAGAACATTGGTGAAGAGTACTTTCAAAGAGCATACTAGAATGCAGTAAGTCTGACTAGCATAAAATGGGTTAAGAGTTCTAGAAACTCAGTGTGTTCTTAGAGTTCAGCCTCTTTCCCAGCTGGAATATTGGGAGACAACACCTTCAAATGGGAAAGCACTGGGATGAGTCTGGAGACTGGGTTCTCTTTCAGGCCCAGCCACCCTGGATCTATGTTTTTTTTTGGACAAGTAATGCCCCTCTTTGGTCTTCAATATCTTGATTGCCCTAAATTGGGAGGCTGAACTGAGGGACCTGTAAGGAAATTTGATAGAGGATGCTTACTTGGAAAAGAGGACTCTCAGTCTATGACTGAAATAATGGACTCACTGTCACAGTGTCACTGTGGTTCTTCTAATGAACTAATTAATCAGAATGCAAATGTTCTTGGCTGATTGCCCTGGACTGGGACTCTAAGGGGGGCAGCAGCCAGAAGGATTGAGTCCAGAGGGAGAAATTCCAGCTGCTTCTTGGAAGAAGAAAGCAGCCTGGGACCATAGTTTGGGCAGGTTCACTTCCCACATGGAGCTGTGAGTGCCTTCTCGGAACTGGGAGCTCGGCTAGACGTCTCTTGACAACAGGTGTTTGTTTCAGCTGAAAATTGTTAAGCAAAGTGCTTGGGTCGGGAAGCAAGGCCACCGAGTGCCTGTGACCAAGGCTCCCTCCCCCAGCACCTCCCAGGCCCCGGCGGCCTTTTATGAGGCATTGGCCACCTAGACTGTTCTTTGGGCCACACCAATGCTGCTTCCTCTATGCCTGGTGGGCTTTGATCTTCCTCTCTGCATCTCAAGTGGCCACCCACTCTGTCGCCTGTTTTCTCCAACTACTCATTTGTTTTTTTCAAAATATGATTAAAAAATAAAAATTCTCCTTACTAGAGAGCCCTGTCTGTGCCCCTGAGACTTCAGGTGACTGGCCGCCAGCTAAGTGGGAAATGGCTCCAATATGTACTCAGTTTTGGCCACCAAAGCAGCCTCACCTGCAGGGGAAGAATTGCCTTTGGAGCAGAGCCCTGCTCTGGGGCCTGGTGGTTCCTGAGCACAGAGAGCTCAAATGTGTCTAGACGGGGCATGATGCACTGCAGAGCTGGAGGCTGGCCACTGCTCCTCATGGATCAGACGGCTGGGGAGCTCCCACAGGCCTGGGCTAGGCCAGCGGCTTGGCCAGAGGGGGCAAGGCTGTGGCTCAGGCATCTTCCAGATAGTGGCTGGAGGGAAGGGACACTGGCTAGTGTGTGTGGAGAGTTGTCTAGCCTGTAATATAAGGAACTCTCTGACCTCATGGGGCTGCAGGAAAGAGAGAGAGTGACAGTAGTGGGGAGAGAGGAGAGGGATAGGAGCATTAAGGGCAAAGGTGGGAAAGCAGGGACAGGGAAGCCAATAAAAGGCTGATGGAGGGCTTGGAAAGAGACAACTAGGGCGGAGGAATGGGGAACAGTTGTCCATACTCTGCAGGCACCACCCCAAACTCATTCCACACTTTCTTCCAAATGACCCATTTTATTTTCCTCTGATTCTTTCAGTCACCTTCTTCTTCCTCTTGTCTGCCCTCTCTCTGACACCACACCCCCAATGCTTCCTCAGCATCATTTCTCTCTGCCTTCACCACTTCTCCATCTTTCCTGCTACCACCTGTGATGAGGCTGTTCCATTACTACTTCCTAATGTGAATTGAACCCTCTTGGTGCCTCACATAGAAATTGCACCCATATGGTCTGTGTTGAAAGATGGACAGAAGCAGGGGAGTCTGATACAAGCTGAGTATAATTCAGATGAAGGTCTAGCAGAGCTATTTACCACCTATTTTCTTGGGTTCTCAGCTCCTGTGTTTAGCTCTGAGCTTCTGCTCTCCCTGAGAAACCTCATTGTGCCCCTCATTCTCATGCCAGTCCTTTGGAACATCCTAAAGCACTGAGAGCTCAGAGGTGGTGGGAGATCTGTTTTATATTTTGAAGGCCTTCTTCTAGGTCTTCAAGCCTGAACTTGATATTTGGGGTTAGAGGCTCCTTTCTCAGGTGGTGAAAGTGGGCAGAGGGCAGGCAAGACACCTGCATCCCTGGCCTCTGCCTCCTCTTGTTGCACCTTCAGGCATGCCCAGCAGGCTGCACTGTGAGACTGCTGATATGTCTCTCCAGCTCAACAGGGCTCTCCACCTTTGCTCTAGAAACCTCTGGGCCTGCAGGCCTGAGTGGTGTGTGTGTGTGTGTGTGTGTGTGTGTGTGTGTGTGTGTAACAGTTGCCTCGAAAATTCCCCAGGAAGGTATCCAACAGAGACTTACTTCCAGTAGATTCTTCTGGGGACATCCAGGCAGCAGCACTTGTGCCCTGGCAAAATGAGATTTGTGACTAAGACAATGAGGGACAGGATGTCTTAGCTGGAGGGAAGCAGCTCTTCCAATCCTTTAGGAGCCACTCAAGGGGTCTTGCTGCCAGGGGAGTAGGTTTCTGCCTGTACTGCTCTGGGTTAACTCCCCAAAGTCCCAGGAAGGAAACAGCCTGGATTTCCTGGGGAACCTGGGGGTCAAGGGCCCTCTGGGTTTGCACAGATGGGATCCACTGTTCATCAGGAACATGACCTGTATTTTCACTAGAATTAATGTCTGCTCACAGGCTAATTTTCTTAGTTTGGAAGTTTTGATATGGGTGAGACAAAACAGACTTTAAACATCTGAGTTTGATTTAGCTCCTAACTATACTTGCTGAAGTTTATGTACAAAATGTTTATTTTTAAGCATCTGCCACTGCATGAGGAAGAGAGGGGTTTACAAGCCTACTAGGCTCAAGGGATTGCTGCCTGTTGTCTTGGAAAATTCATGGGCAGCATACTGAATCATGGGCGATACACTGTTACTCACTCATTCCCATCTCTTTTAGGGATGCTCACTTTAAGAGTGAGGCTTCCTAAAAATCAGGCCCTGGGCATGAAACCTGTCCCTGGGGCAGCTCTGAAGTTCCCTTAGAAATGTTCTGGCATAAGCCCATCTGGTATGGCTCAGTGGTTGAGTGTTGACCCATGAACCAGAGGTCACAGTTCAGTTCTTTGTCAGGACACATGCCTGGGTTTCAGGCTTGATCTCCATACCAGTAGGGAATGTGCAAGAGGCAGCTGATTGATGATTGTCTCTCATTTTTTGAATTTTCTATCTCTGTCTCCTTCTCCCTTCCTCTCTCTGAAATTAATATAAACATATTTAAAAAATGTTCTGGCTTGAAGCTTTGAGACATGAACACTTCTACAACCTGAGAGGGATCATACCATCTCATGAGCATTTGGGCATCATCTGTGGAGAGCAAGAGTGATATGTGCCCTCCTCTTGGCACACATCTCTGCCATTTTAGACTCCCAGTCTTCTCTAGCCCTGCCCTTAGGGAGCCTGTCCAGGATCCTGGCATCACAGGAATTGGTTAGCCCTCCTCTTACTGCAAGGCAGATGTCCTTTTCCTTGCCAGAGTTCTCATCCACGAGAAGGCTGTGTGATTTGATCCATCCTTCTCAGTCAATCTCTACGAGGGAGATAGAGAGCCACATTCTTTCTTAGGAGGCCTTTCAGCAGGCCGGGCTGGTTTAGGGGTAGGAATAGAGAGGAAACAATGTTAATCAACCTGTGATTAATTATTTCCTGAGCCCTGCTGCCTCCTCCTTGATCCTTCCTTGGGATTTATAAAGGCCATTCAGCCCAATGCAATAAATATTTACTGACATTTACCATGAGCAAAGTCTCTGTGCTCAGAAACATGGGTGGTGTAGCAATAAATAAGGTGAAGTTTGTGCCCTAAGGATCTAGCAGTTATGTAGGAAGACAGGCATGTGCAAGAGAGGATGAAGTGAGGGCTTTTAAGGATATGAGTATAAACATGATAGTACATGATGATAGAAGAAGAGTAATTGCTATTAGCAGAATAAGGGAAGACTTTTTGGAAGAGGTGGCACTTGAATTGGAGTGTTGCTTTCTGAAGGACTGAGGCTAAAGGTCCTGAATGTGTCTTCATTGCCAGCCTGAGCTTCCCTGTATATGGATTTTTGTTTAGTTTGATACTCATGGCCAGAAACCTCATTGACCTAAAGCCTGATCCTTCTTGCCTGTTGATTAGGAGTGGTAAGATAAAAAACTTGACTTGCAAAACTCACCTGTATGAATCTCGTGCCAGCCTGATCCATGCACCTTGATCTGCCCTGTAGGTAAGCAGAGAATCAAGGGTTGGAAGGAGGTGAGGCTGGATTTTAGAGAGGAGGCTAAGGAAATGTGAAGTGGGGGACTAGCACACGTGGTGGGTATTAACACAGGCCTCAGCAGTTGAAGTATTGGACTTAGCTGGGAAGTATTTTCAGGCTGGAAGGAAATCTCTTATGGCTCTGAAGATTATTTTTCTTTTGTCTCTGAGAGTATGGGAGCAGAATAGACAGAGAAAAGCAGACAGTAGCTGCTTCAGACCAGGCAGAAACAAGGATAACAGTGTTCTGTGCTGTTATATTCTGGCCATTTGATAGATTAGAAAAATAAGTCAGGCTGGTTATTAAATCTGTGAAATAGCTCTATCCTACTCTTCTTCCTCTCTCGTCCCCTACTGAGTGTCACTCCCTTCCAGTTTGCACCTTCATGGAGGTTGTGGCCTGTGGCTGGTCAGTTGACTTGGACTAGGAATATGATGCTCTTAGGTCCAATTCAAGACTGAACCCAAAGGCCATCTAGGTCTTCTAAGGTTGGCCTCTGGAGCCTGAAAAACTTTCCATAAATGGCGATTCCTGTTAGATCAAACTTTTAACTTTCTTTCCTGCCATATGGTACAGATGGTGAACCCCAAGACCCAAGATAGCTGTACATGTTCCCATAGCCTCCCAGAATTTCAAGGGCAGAGCAGGGAAGGAAAGAGTTACCTGGCTCACCAGCTCACTGCTTCCTTGACTACTTATGTCATGTCCTGTTTTACAAGGAGGATCAGAAGCTGATATTAGTTTGAAAATACATGACAAACTTTATATTTCATATCTTCTTGGCCCTTGTGTGCAATAAACTCTCAGTACCCAGTAACCCGGGGATCAGACCATAACATCACAGAGGTTAGATGAGCTTAGAGGTCAGCCAGCTCAGTGCCTGGCCCTGGAATGAAGGCATAAAAAGTTCCTTTCACTGCATATTTATTTAACGAATGCTCAGCCTCTGCTTCACTTTTCCTACAGTGGGGAATGCCTTGCCTCAGGGACAGCTTGTTTATCTGTTGGACATTTCTAACCTTGACAAATAATCATGGATCCAGAACAAGAACTTTGCTGACTTCCTCCCTTTTGCTTCAGTTTTGCTCCTTGGAGCTCCAGGAACAAAAGTACCCTGTCATGTAGTTCAGTCCTTAAATTATTTGAAAATAGGGATTATATCAGTAACAGTCCTCAAATACCTAAGAGCTCATTCCTCTACACAAAACATTCCTGGACCTGTGTGCATGTCCTCATATGACATAGGCTCTTCACACAATCTCATCATCATGATTGTCCTCTTCAGGACTCACTGGCCTGGGGAACTCAGAGCAGAGCCCTTCCACACACATCACTTGTGTAGTTAAACCAACACAGATTTTGCACTGACCATATGTCAGACACTGGGGGTATGGAACTGAATTAAGCATAACTTCATTCTCAAGGAGCTTAAGTTCAAAGTCAAATTTCCAAGCTTGTGGATGACCACTGGGATTTTCTGGGATATGAAGAGACAAATTTCTGGAGAAAATTTTCAAAAAAGTTATTGTGAGGCTGTAGAGAAACAGCATATGGAAAAGACTATGTGGAGGGCGGGGAGAATTGAACACCCTAAACTAGTCATCTAGAAATATCCATGCAGTACCCACAAACCCTGGAAATTCTAAGAATACATTTTAGGATCACATCACTTAGGGATTTACCAAAACATGTCCAACTTAGGTCATCATGCTCAAAGAAGAACTCAGCCAGGATGGAAATATTTCGGGAAAGGAAAAGTATCGCCATTAAAGATTTGCTGAGACATCCGTATGAAGACAAATGAGCTCCCTACTCCAGGAAGAAAATGGAGAAGGTGTGAGGCCAACACTTATTAATTTAAAAGATGGATAGAGTGACGGTGTATGTGTTTATCAGATCCTGAGGTACTTGCCTGAGGACGTTCCTTTAGACAGGGAGAGTGGGTTGAGATTAGAACTCAATTTTAGCTCTAGCTTTGTTTCTAGTTGATGTAATATTTGGACAAGCCATTCTCTCTTGAACTTCAGTTTCCTCAGCTATGAAATAGGCATTATAATGCCTGTCCTACCCACCCCATGATATTATTATAAGGATCATGATAAAGACTTGCACAAATACTGTGGACACAGGCTTGGTTAAGTAATTATTTATCTGCTCCATGGGGGAGGGGAATTATAATATAGCCAAATATTGTATAATCACGAGGATATTTTTTATTGTAAATCAATGCACTATAAATACACACTTTGTAGACATGAACTCTACACCTCCCAGCAGCTCATGGGTATTTTTTTTTATTATTATTAATTTTTTATACATATCTCCCCATTGCCCCCCCTCCCTTCCAGGCATAACCCAACCCCCCAGTGTCTATGTTCATTGGTTGTGCTTATATGCATGCATACAAGTTCTTTGATTGATCTCTTATCTACCTCACCTAACTTTAATCTTCCTGCTATAATTGTCTGTTTGAAGCTTTACTGCTTCTGTATCTATCCTTTTGTTCATAATGTTCTTTAGTACCCACAAATGAGTGAGATCATGTGATGCTTCTCCTTCATTGACTGGCTTATTTCACTAAGCATTAGGCTCTCCAGTTCCAATCAGGTTGCTGCAAATGGTAAGAATTCCTTCTTTTTAATGGCAGCATAGAATTCCATCGTACCACAGTTTTCTGATCCACTCATCTGCTGACGGGCACCTAGCCTGTTTCCAAATTGTAGCTATTGTAAATTGTGCTGCTATGAAAAACTAAAAATGGATCTCCCATTTGACCCTGTAATCCCACTCTTAGGAATTTATCCTAAGAAATCACAAACACCAATCAGAAAGGATTTATGCACCCCTATGTCCATGGGTATTCTTACCTCCATGAATAAACTCAGTGAGATGAAGTACTTCCCCAAACCGCTGGATTAAAATCCAGGCCTGTCTGACTCCAGAAACTATGATTTTTCTCTTGTGCCACGTGGCTGAAGGTGACACAGAGCTCCATCCAGTTGGACACCCATTAACTGGGTGTCTAATGTTAATCCCATTCATTAGCAGTATCTGAGGGGAAACTGGTGTGATCTGCTGGTAAGTGGAGCTGGCTGACCATAGTCAACCCCTACTTCACCATAGGGTCATCATTGTGAATATTCCTCTGTGCTTAGCAGAGTGACATGTTACTCTCAGGGCTTGTTGAATTAGATAAAGTTGTTTGTGCCTCTGTTAAATGACCCCAGAATTCCATGTTTTTAATTTCTCTTTTCTATTTTTTTATAGCCTTTTATTTTTCTGATTTCTTCCGTGTTGTCAGATTGTCAGCTGTCATGTCTTGCTTTTGTCAACCGAGTATCTTTCTTTCCAACCCCAATTTCTTGATCTCAGCTGCCAGGTTAGCAATGAGATATCCAGGCAGTTAGCATTGTGCAGCAGATAAAACTCCTCCACAGCCCATCCTGGAGTCTGGCTCCTGTTAGGTGTGGGGTTTTGTCTGCCTTTGCTGTGGGATTGTCTTCCTTTTGCTTCCCAGTGAGAGTGAAGTGGTGTTCTTGAAACTCAAGAAGCCTCAGAAAGGACCAGAGTGAAAATGATACAGCAGGTGCCTTTGCTGTGAAGAGCTGCATTTTGTTCTCTTACTTGCTTTTGGAAGTCATGAGAAACCCAGACCATGAAAGATTTTTTTTTTTTACAACAGAGCTCAGATTCTGTTAACAACACAGAGTGGGTCCCTGTATCAAGGGTCAACTGTATGAAGAGCTTTATCCTGGATATGGTATCAAGGTTAAAAGAAGGAAGAAAACAGGACTCTTAGAGAATAATGATGGGGCATACACAACTTTTCTGATGGAGGTTACAGAGCTGTAAAGGAGCACCCAGGAGGTAACTGTGGACACAGGCTTGGCTAAGTAATTATTTATCTGTAGAGGTTCTTGCTATTCATCACTTTGAATATTTCCTACCACTCCCTTCTGGCCATACAGAGTTATATGTAGAAGGGCAAGGTTACAGAGAAAGGTTTTGAAGGGGTTAACTACTGCATAGTGTATGGTTGATGAGAGAAAAATGAGACTATGGGGTATGTGATTTCGAAGTAGAAATTAGAGATTTGAAGGAGAGAAGAAATATGGTTGGGGGTTTACAAGGTTCAGATTAGGCTGAGAAGAGAGCACCATGGCTCCAGGAAACGGTTGGAAGAGATATTTGAGACAGAGTGGGGAAGTCCTAGACAAAGGGATCATGACAGTGGGAACAGAAGGAGACATTGTGGAGTTGTTTCTATGGAATTTAGGCAGGTGGCAAAACAAAGCTTGCTTGGGTTTGAGACTTATGTACTCAAACTGTGAGGTGAGAGTGGACACATCAGGATTCAGTATTTTACTCATCATTTCTCTTGGGAGACTTTGGGCAAGTCCCAAAGTTCAGCCTTTGTGGATTTATGCAGTTCCTCCCCTAGGCAGAGAGACTTGAACTCTGCATCTCCTCTACCAAACCTCTTAGCTGGTGATACAGGTGTGATCCTGTCTGTGGGAATCAAAAACCTGAGATAGATCTGAGGGACTGATCTTGCCCTAGAAGGAGGGAGGGGACTAACATGTGGATGAGGAATTACCATGGACACGACCCAACTGTTTGATCCCATGAGCCACTGTTTCACCAAGTGTCTCTGGAATCCCCGAGTTCCCCATTTCTGCTAATGATATTCCCTTGAGTGATGTTCTCCACCCACACCACATGGGTATGTAACCAACATAAACACAAAACGTCTTAACACATTGAATAACATCAGCGGAGCACACGTTACAACAACAGCCACAAGATAGCTAAATTTAATTAGCCCGGCACACCCAGGCTTTTTGTACAGGCACATGCCTCTGCTTAGAAATGGAAAAGCACAGCATTCTGTGGGGCTTGAAGTAACAGACAAAAGCAAGAAAAAAAACACAAAACTTCAAGGTCCTTGCCCTGCTGTCCTCCAGTACCTTCTTGGGATTATCTAAAAGTATTCAAAGACATGAGTAGTTGGATAACTGCCAAGGATTGCTGTCTGCCCCTGGCAGAATGGTTGACTCAGTCGTGGAGGGATTGTGCTCAGCCTGAGTTACCCAGCCCATTGAAGGGACTCAGGAAGCCCTCCTTGAGGGCTCAGGCCTCAGGGTTGCTGGCTTGGCCTCCTCGGTTTCTTTCACAGAATCTATTTCACTAAACACAGTCAGGAGAGGAAGAGGGGGAACGGAGGACTGGGATTTTGAAATTTTTATTTGTGTGTTTTAGTCTGGAGGTAGGTAAGGGCAATGGCTTAGTTTCCAGATGTTATGAATTCTAACAAAATGGCAGTCTTTCTTTTTTTTTTCCTTTTAAAAAATTAAATCTTTATTGTTTGAACATATTACATATGTCCCCTTTCCCCACCTAGACCCTTTTTTAAAATTAATTTTTATACGTATCTCCCCATTGCCCCCCCTCCCTGCCAGGCATAACCCAACCCCCCAGTGTCTATGTTCATTGGTTATGCTTATATGCATGCATACAAGTCCTTTGATTGATCCCTTATCTACCTCACCTAACTTTAATCTTCCTGCTGTAATTTCACAGTCTGTTTGAAGCTTTACTGCCTCTGTATCTATCCTTTTGTTCATCAGTTTATAATGTTCTTTATTATCCACAAATGAGTGATATCATGTGATGCTTCTCCTTCACTGACTGGCTTATTTCACTAAGCATAAGGCTCTCCAGTTCCGACCAGGTTGCTGCAAATGGTAAGAATTCCTTCTTTTTAATGGCAGCATAGAATTCCATTGTGTAGATGTACCACAGTTTTCTGATCCACTCATCTGCTGACGGGCACCTAGGCTGTTTCCAAATTGTAGTTATTGTAAATTGTGCTGCTATGAACATAGGAGTGCATAAATCTGACTGGTGTTTGTGATTTCTTAGGATAAATTCCTAAGAGTGGGATTACAGGGTCAAATGGGAGATCCATTTTTAGTTTTTTAAGGAAACTCCATACTGTTTTCCACAGTTGGCTGCACCAGTCTGAATTCCCACCAACAGTGCACAAGGTTTCCTTTTTCTCTGCATCCTCGCCAACACTTGTCGTTTGTTGATTTATTGATGATTGCCATTCTGACCGGTGTAAGATGGTATCGCATTGTTGTTTTGATTTGCATCTCTCGGATGATTAGTGACTTTGAACATGTTTTTATGTGTCTCTTGGCCTTCCTTCTGTTGTCTTTCGAAAAGGTTCTATTTAGGTCCGTTGCCCATTTTTTTATTGGATCGTTTATCTTCCTTTTATTAAGTTGTATAAGTTGGCTGTAGATTTTGGAGATTAAACCTTTATCAGTGATAACGTTTGCAGTGATCTTTCTTGTTGTTTTGTTGATGGTTTCTTTTGCTGTGCAAAAGCTTTTTATTTTGATGTAGTCCCATTTGTTTATTTTTTCTTTGGCTTCAATTGCCTTTGGAGCAGTATCAGTGAAGTTCTTTCGGCATATGTCTGAGATTGTGCTGCCTGTGGATTCCTCACCTAGACCCTTTCTAACCTGTCCCCAGAATTTTTTATTTTTAAATAAATCTTTATTGTTCAGTTTATTACAAATGTTCCTCTCCCCCCCCAAGTTCCATCCACCTGATTCCCCACACCCACCCCATGCCCTTACCCCCTGCCACTGTCCACATCCATAAGTGTAAGATTTTTGTCCAATCTCTTCCCACACCCCTCACAACCCCTTCCCCACAAGAATTATTAGTCCATTCCCTTTCTTTACCCCTAATTCTATTATATCCATCAGTTTATTCTGTTCATTGGATTTTTTATTAATTTGATTTTTAGATTCACTTGTGGATAGGTATATATTTGTTATCACTTCATTGTTCATAATTTTTATCTTTACCTTTTTCTTCTTCCTCTTCTTAAAGAATATCCTTCAGCATTTCATATAATCCTGGGTTGGTGGTGATGAACTCCTTTAGCTTTTTCTTTGTCTATGAAGCTCTTTATCTGCCCTTCAATTCTGAATGAGAGCTTTTCTGGGTAGAGTAATCTTGGTTGTAGGTTCTTGCTATTCATTACTTTTGAATATTTCTAGCCACTCCCATCTGGCCTGCATAGTTTCTGTTGAGAAATCAGCTGATAATCATATGGGTGCTCCCTTATAGGTAATTAATTGTTTTTCTCTTGCTGCTTTTAATATTCTCTCTTTGTCTTTTACTCTTGGTATTTTAATTATGATGTGTCTTGGTGTGGTCCTCTTTGGATTCCTTTTTTTTGGGGTTCTGTGTGCTTCCTGGACTTGTAAGTCTATTTCTTTCACCAGGTGGGAGAAGTTTTCTGTCATTATTTCTTCAAATAGGTTTTTAGTATCTTGCTCTCTCTCTTCTGTCACCCCACAATTCTGATGTTGGTATGCTTGCAATTGTCCCAGGGGCTCCTTACACTATCTTCACATTTTTGTGTTCTTTTTCTTTTTGTTTTTCCAGTTGAGTGTTTTCTGCTTCTTTGTATTTCAAATTTTTGACTTGATTCTTGCCTTCCTCTAGTCTGTGGTTAGGTCTCTGTATAATATTTTTTATTTCAGTTAGTGTATGTTTAATTTCTATTCAGTTCTTTTTTAAAAAAATATATTTTATTGATTTTTTACAGAGAGGAAAGAAGAGGAATAGAGAGTTAGAAACATCGATGAGGGAGAGAGACATCGATCAGCTGCCCCTTGCATGCCCCTTACTGGGAATGTGCCCACAACCAAGGTACATGCCCTTGACTGGAATCAAACCTGGGACCTTTCAGTCCACAGACCAACGCTCTCTCCACTGAGCCAAACTGGTTTTGGCATATTTGGTCCTTTTTCATCTCCTCTTGTATCTCGCTAAATTTACCCATCTTTTCTAAGAAATTCTTGAAAAACCTTATAAGCGTGGTTTTGAATTCTATATCCAGTCATTTGTTTTCCTCCATTTCTTTTCTTTGTGATCTGTTCTTTTGTCTCTGCATTTTCACTATGCCAGGAGAACTTCTGTGCTGGAATCAGCCTTATGATGTACAAAACTGCAAAAGCCTCTCTGTTCAGCTTGGATGGGGTGGAGTCTCAGGGCTTAGCAGACTGCCTTGGCTTCCAGTCAAACCCACCCTACTCAGCCCCTGGGTCTCATGTGTCTCTTGGTAATTATTGTAGCTCTTTCTGTGCATATGGGTGCGTGCCTCTATACCTCTACCTTTCTGGTTCCCTTGCACTCCGGGACTTGTATGAGTCTGGGTCTCCAGGGTCTCACCCAAAACTGAGGTTCAGTGCAGTTAGAAGTGGCACAGTTGGGAGGCTTTGTTTCCTGCCCAATAGAGAAAGCCAGTGGCACAATCAGCAGTCAGCCCTTTCTGTGCATATTTGTGTATGCGCCCCAGACTTCTGCCCTCTCGTGGCTCCCCTAAATTTCCATGCACTCCTCCCTTTTCATAGTCCAGACTCCTCCCATATGAGTCTCGCCCAGAGCTGGGGTTCAATGCAGCAGAATAAGGGGTTCAGTGCTGTCGGGAGTCTCCATCTCCCTTCCACCAGAGGAAGCCAGCCAGGCACACTGTCACCCACTCTTTCCTTGTGCCCATCTTCGTACCTCAGCTTTCTGCAGCTCTTCTGAGTCTCTGTGAGCCTCTCTTTTTCCTTCAAGGTGTAGAATTTCCACTCAGCTAACTTTCCTGTGGTTCTGGATGATGTCCATTCTGTCTTTTAGTTGTAGTTTTGAAATTGTTGTGCGAGTCAGCAGTTTAGGTGTTCACCTATACTGCCATCTTGGTTTCTCGCCCCTTTCTTTGTCTTTTGCCCTTGGCATTTTAATTATGATGTGTGGTCCTCTTTAGATTTCTTTTGTTTGGGGTTCTGTGCACTTCCTGGACTTGTAAGTCCATTTTTTTCATCAGGTAGGAGAACTTTTCAGTCATTTTTTCTTCAAATAGGTTTTCAGTATCTTGCTCTCTCTCTTCTTCTGGCACCCCCAAAATTCTGATATTGGTATGCTTGAAGTTATTCCAGAGGCTCCTTACACTAGCTTTACATTTTTGGAATCTTTTTTTCTTTTTATTTTTCTAGTTGGGTGTTTTTTGCTGCCTCATATTTCAGATCTTTGGTTTGATTCTTGGCATCCTCTAGTCTGCTGTTGGATTTCTGCATATTATTCTTTATTTCAAACAGTGTATGCTTAATTTCTGACTGGTCCTTTTCTGTTTTTTTTTTTTTTTTTTTTTTTTTTTTTTTTTTTTTTTTTTTTTTTTTTTTTTTTTTTTTTTTTTTTTTTTTTTTTTTTTTTTTTTTTTTTTTTGCATTCTCATTAAGATCCTTGAAGATCTCACTAAAATTCTCAGAGGTCTCACCAAGTTTCTTGGTGGTTTGTAGAAGATTCTTGAGTAACCTTATAAATGTGGTTTTAAACTCTATGTCCAATAGTTTGCTTTCCTCCATTTCTTTTATTCATGACATGTTTCTTTGTCTTCACATTTTGGCTGCTTCTCTGTGTTGATGGAGTAGCTTTGTGTGCTAGTTGTCCTTTAGGGTCCAGTAGCTCTAACACCCCAATCACCTGAGGTGGACACTCTTGGTGAACTCCTTTGAGGGCTGGGTACAGAGTCTTGTAGTTAAGCCTTGATTGCTATTGGTACACTGGGAGGAATTGACCTCCAGGCCAATTGACTGTGAGGATTAGTTGTGTTTGTTAATGGAAGAACTGCTGTGCTGGAGACACATCTATGGGGCAGGACTTGCTTCAGTGGGGTGTTGGTGCTTGCTGACTCTGCCTCTTGAGTGTGTCACTTACGTATGTGAGGAGTTGAAATCTGGTGATTCACACTGACCTCTAGGTACTCTGGTTCCTGGATCTCCAAGAAGGTACAAGTCAGCTAGTGTCTGAGGCCATCCAGCAGGAGCTACAGGGAGATCTACAGATTTCTCCTCTTTGCTTGGAGTTTGGAAGTTTTGGAGCTGTCTGACCCAATTGCAATTTGTTAGGTTAAGCTTCTACAAGGCAAGTCATTCATATGCAAAAGCTGCTGGGCACAGCTTGGTGGGTTTGTAAATTGGGTGGGGCGGGGTCTCAAGGAATCACTAGGCTAGGGCGTGGCAAACAGTGCTTGCTGCCAGTCAGCCCTCTCTGTGTCTTTGTGTTTTCACATCCCCGTGTCTTGAGTGCCATGCCCCAGTGCAGTAAACAATGATTCCTGTGCACATCTCTGCGAGAGAGCCACCCTCCTTTTCTGACCCAATGACAGACAGTCCAGTTTCTCCCTGCATGAGTATGGGTCCCCAGAATCTCACTGGAAACTGGAGTTCATAGAGTTGGGAACTTGTAACTCCCTCCCAATTGAAAAAAAAAACAGTGCACGCCAGCTCGATTTACACATGTCTCCATACCTCTGCCTTTCTGAGCCTCTGCACATCCTACCAGGTCTCGATGCACTTTTTTCTTTCCTTCTATTTGTAGAACTTCCACTCTGCCAGCTTTCCCATGATTCTGGGGGATAGTGGTTTTGTCTTTTAGTTATAGTTTTGGTGTGGTTTTGAGAGGCAGCACATATAGGTGTATACCTTATGCTACCATCTTGGTTCTTCCCTGGAAGTATTTCTTTAGGTTGATATTCTGCCTAATCCTCAGCCTTTGTACAGGAAGGGAAACTGCTCAGTGGAGAGAAGTAAATTAGCCATAGACTGAAGGTATCTTTTTACCCCATTTGGATTCAGCCTCTTAGAAGCCCCACCTGATGCCTCATGTCAGTTCCTTTTGCTGGAGTTCATTTTCTTTCAGTTTTATTCATTCACCATGCTTAACCCATGGTGTAGTGGTGTAGTGCCCCTTTGTTACATCCCATGAACTCATATTCTCTTTGGATATATTGGCTCTTCTCTGAAGATTTTACATTTGTAGATGGTGAGGTTTGGTCATCCAGTGATCCAGCAGCCATCCAGAAGCATTGTTATGGGGACAATGTGAAAGAAATAGAAGGAAGAGCCCCCAGATTCAGACCTCTTACCCTTCAGTTAGGAAGAAGACTCAATGTTTTGGGAAAGAGATTGATGACAACATATAACTTAGTTCAATTTAACTCAGTGTATTTATTGAGTACTTTCTCTGTCCTAGGCACTGTTTTAGGCACTAGTGTTAAAGTGATAGATAGACATGGACTGATCTTGGGTGATAGTTAATTTATCATCTAACTTGGAACATTTTTTAGAGTGAAAGTCAGCACTATTGATAATTATGCTAAGTGTACTAGTCAGCTGTTGTCACAATAATGCTGCATAACAAATTACCCCAAAGTCAGCAGCTTAAAACAACAGTCATTACATTTTCTTGCTCTTGTATCTGTAAGCTGAGTGGAAAAACTCTACTTCAGGCTGAGGGTTGGCTGGGCTTGGCTCATGGCTTCGTATTGTGTTCAGGTCTCCAGAGCTCTTCTCACTTCCCTGAGATCAGAAGCTATCCAGTAATGTTCTTCTCATCATTAATCTCAAGAGCACAAAGAAAGGAATAGCAACACAGTGCCTTTTAAGTCATTACTGACATCTCATCCACTAGTGTTCCATTGTCCAAAGTAGTCACATGCCAAGCACAAATACAGAGTATACTTAAAAAAAGTATACTCTTTCTTAAGGGGAGAGAAGTTAATAGTTGCTGAATACCAATCTAACAACAGGTATAAACCAGGATCATCTTACAAATAGCTGAACCTCATGAAGCTTATGATCTAGCAGGGAAGGCAGATAATATAGTCAATTGTACGTGTGGCATGGGTTACAGTATGTGATGTGGGGTGTAATGGGAGTGCAGATCTAGTGCTATCCAACCTAGTTGGAGAAAGCTTCTGCGAGGAAGTGACATTTGAATTAAGTTTTGATACATGAATGAAAGTCAAGATGAGCCAGGCAAAGATGTATAAAATAGTAACAATAGCTGATATTACTTGGTACGCCATGTGTGCTAGGCTCCATTAAAGCCCTTTACATTTGCTAATTCACAATAACCCTTTGAGGCAGATACTATTATCCTCACTTTACAGATGAGGAATTGAGACATGAAGAGGTTGATAAATCACACAAGGTCACACAGCTAGCAAGAGGTAAGATTTGAGCTTTTAGGTACAGCTCTGGAGTTAATTCTCTTTACCATTGTGTGTATTGCCCCACTGCTGGAGGAGGGGAGTTGGGTGCTGGAGCATTAGGTCTGAGGGCATGATGAGACCAGGCTAGGGTAAAGAAGGGACCAGTTCCTGGAGGCCTTTCCTTATCCAAGAAAAAGAGTACATCTGGAGGATTTAGCTTATTTGGGTACATATTTATGGACAATATTGACATGTCCTGTTGGCTTTTACTCTTAGATAACTTGAGGCTCTTCTGTGTGAGGCACCAGAAAAGACCTGAGACTGTACATTTTGTGCCAAACAGCGGTGGGGCAAGGTAGGGAATCTGGGGAGAAGCACCACTTTTCCTCTTAGATGTCCCCTGTCTTTCTGAGAGGACTTGTGGACATTCTGGGTACTGTGTCTCTGAGCCCAGAGTCTCTTTTCTTATCCACATCCAAATTAACCCACAAGTCTCACTAGATTGTCATTAGTGGGTGGGAACCATCTCTCCCTGTTCACTGGTGGCAGATGGCTTAGTGGTCAAGATGATTACTATTTCTAACAGCACTTTCCCCTTATACCCACCATGGAAAAGAATTACTATGTCTTTTGAGTGCACAATCTGGTTGAATCTTCATGGTGACCCTGTGAGGTCGGCCCAATAATTGCCCCCATTTTCAAGATGAGGACACTGCAGCACATAGTTAAGTCCTTGCTCAAAATTTCAGGCAGTATGACTCTGGAGTCTATCATCTTAACCACCTTGATGCACTTTGAGGGAGGAAAACTGTGTTGACGAGACACCCACGCTGCTTCCGAGAAAGGGACCAAGGCAGATAATGGAGATTAGTGGACAGATGTCATTAGACATTCAGATGGAATAGTGAAAGGACTCTAGTAGAATATTTTAGAATAAAACAGATCTGATTCCTTAAAGGGGGTGTTGTCATTGATCATGGGGGCTTCAGGATTTTTAGATCTGGGGGTCCTTGAAAGCCATCCCCTCATTTTATAAAAATGGAACCAAAATCTTCTAATAGAAATAACAAGGCAGAGGGACAGACGTATTATGTCTGAGGCCACTTCTATATAAGGAATTTTTAATCTGTGCTGCTCTAACCTGCTGACAGTGAGGTGAGCTGGGAGGTAGAAGAATGTGGACTTAGAGAGAGAGGGAGGATTTTCTGGGCCAGTTGACTTACCTGTTACCTTTTTCACATAACAAAAAGAGGATTGGGCCAAGTGGTCTATAATATCCCATCTAAGGTCAACTTTCTAGGGTCCATAGGACAGAATCTCAAGCCTGAAGCCTGTCTGGAGGCAAGACCCAAGGTCTCACATGGAGGCAAATTGAACTAGGGATTGGAAATCAGGAGTCTGGACCCCAATTCTGGACTTGTCTATTGGACTCCCCAATACCCGGGATACCCTCGTTCCACCCCACCCTCACATAATGGATTTTTTCCTCTCCCTTTTCCTGAACACCCCCATCTCTGTTTTCTTTTGCCTCTCTCGCTTTGATCACATCTGGAGCATTTTGTAGAGTTGATGAGTGTGTGTTTTCCTGTTGGGACACATGGTGTATATCAGAGGCACTTAAGAAGGTCTGGAGGAGTGGAAAAGTCTGCGTAGCATTTCAGGGGCTTTTGGCCTGGAGAGTGGATGGAAGCTGCCTGGCAGGGGACCTGGCATGAGGGCCATGAGGGCCGCTGACTCTTGGGGAAGGCCAGAAGCTCAGCCTGAGGATTCATGTTCCAAATGACTTGGAGTTGTCTCAGTAGTGGTGTTGATGCATGTTAATTATGTGAGTATGTTTGTGTGCCCATGTGTATGTGTATGTATGCATATGTAAGAGGACTGGAAGGGTCCCTCTGCCTTGTTGCCATGGTGTGCTGTCCCCAGGGTTTTGCTCTCCATTATAACTGGGACTCTTATCTGCACACCTGCAGAGTAATATAAACCAATGATGTGTCCCCTATATGTGGACAATCGGTGATGAATGTGACATGGAACAAAAAGGCAGAGCAGGGCTCTGTTTGTAAAAGGTGACAATAATTTTCAGTGAGCCAACCGGCAGTATCAATGAACAGCAAGGATTGATGAGATACAAAGTGGGCTCCTGTAGTGAATGCGCTGGGAACAAGTCCAGCTTTATGTCTCTTGATTCCTTTGGAGTTGGCTTTTAATTCGCAGAGTCCTGGGCATGGCAGAAGGAATTGGCCTGATTTTATGGGTGAGGATGTTTTCGGCAGAAAGAACAGTGGTGGTAGAAGGAGGCAGATTCTGTGAAAGGTATTCTGAAAGATTGAGGTCACATTTGCCCTACTTTTCTTTCTCCTTTTTTATGAGTGGAAGGGTGGGGAATTTCCAAGCAACTCTGATCACCATTCATTTGGAGTTTGAATCCTGACAAGGAGTTTCAGAGTTCATCATGGTCCCCCTGAGGCTGTCTCCTTAGTTCTTCCCACACCCTCCCAGGGCCCAGGGTATTTACCTCAGGCTTCATAGCTATGTGCATCTTTTTCTAAATCTCTTTGGTCCCTGGGACTCTCTCCTTCTCCCTCCTCTAATAACCCTCTGGCTTTGTTCTTTTTCCTGCCATTTCCTTTCTTTATCCATTCATCTCAGCTACCCTATATCTGTTTACTCCTAGTGACGTCTTTTAGACTTGGGGGCAAGTTACCCATCTGGGCTTGCTGAAGGTGATCTTGGAAAGTGATAGAAATATTTATAGGCCCAGGGTAGGAGTGGTGCTGGGGAATGCCACACAAAGTTCAGCCTGGAAGGTTGTTTATGCTCTTGGAACTCTAACAGAGAACAGCCCCATCTATCC
>PVJN01032204.1:0-24312 GCA_004026805.1 Lasiurus borealis | reverse complement strand
AATACCAAGAGCAAAAGACAAAGAGAGAATATTAAAAGCAGCAAGAGAAAAACAGTTTATTACCTACAAGGGAGCACCCATACGACTGTCAGCTGATTTCTCAACAGAAACAATGCAGGCCAGACGGGAGTGGCAAGAAATATTCAACGTGATGAATAGCAAGAACCTACAACCAAGAATAATCTATCCAGCAAAGCTATGATTCAGAATTGAAGGGCAGATAAAGAGCTTCACAGATAAGAAAAAGCTAAAGGAGTTCATCAACTCGAAACCAGTATTATATGAAATGCTAAAAGGTACTCTTTTAGAAGAGGAAGAAGAAAAAAGTAAAAGCCAAAAAATTATGAACAACAAATACATATCTATCAACAAGTGAATCTAAAAATTAAGTGAATTAAAAATTTGATCAACAGAATAAACTGGTGAATATAATAGAATCTGGAGCACAGAAAGGGGGTGGACTGATAATTCTCAGGGGGAAAGGGGTGAGGGGTATACAGGGAGAGACTGGACAAAAATCATACACCTATGGATGAGATCAATGGGAGGGAGCTAAGGGCAGAGGGAGGGGTGGGAGCTGGGTGGAGGGGTGCTATGGAAGGGAAAAAAAGAGAAACAAATATAATAATCTGAATAATAAAGATTTAATTAAAAAAATAAAATAAAATAAAAAAAGAAAAGAAAAGAAAACTATGACCCAGGTTGCAGAATTATCAAAAACCACCACCACAGAGTAATGTGAATGCCGTGAAAAATATCACACTTATGGCATTACTACTAGCAACAGTGATATTTGAGTACCATGATGACCAACACCACAGTTATATTAATACCACCATGTTCATCACAAAATTATCTGAATGCTACCTATAGCTTCATACTTTTGTGACTAGTATGACCAAAATTGCAGAGCTATGTAACACCAAATACCAAGATCACAGAGTTCTGTGAAAACCACAATGATCTTAACAGTTACATGAATAACATGAATAGTATTGTCTTGTTTTATGTGTTCCAACACCACCATTGCAGAATTATGTAAAGATTAGCACCACGACCATCACAGAATTATGTGAATGCCACCACACCCACCATCTCAGAGACATCTGAATACACCACCTATACCATATCACATGTATGAGAGTATTATCAGTGCATATTGAAGAGACACATGAATAGCACTAACAACATTACAGTTTTGTAACCAAAACCAATAATCTCACAATTGTAAACACCACACTCACCTTGCACAGCTATGTGGAGACTACACCAGTACTGCTGAGTTATGTGAATACACTACCACCATCAGTAAGTTATGTGAAGATCGTGACAAACTGCAGAGTTATATAGGATTAGTATACCCAACACCATCAATTATGTGAAGACCAGCACAACAGCTGTGTGGAACTAGTTGAATACCACAACCGTCCTGGCAGATCTAAGAGAATACCACCACCAATGTCACAAAGTTACGTTAGCACGATAATTGCCATCATAGTCATGCAAATACTTCCACCTTCATTGCAGAGTTTTGTTAATACCATAACCCCCAATAAGGCAGACTTATGTGACTATCCTGACCAAAGTAACAGATTTAGGTGAACACCACCACCACTACTATATTGCAGTGACATGTTAACACCAATGTCACCACCATCATAGAACTGTGTAAATGCAAGCATACCTCATTTTTTGTGCTATGCTTTTTTTTTAATTTATTTTATTGATTTTTTACAAAGAGGAAGGGAGAGGGATAGAGAGTTAGAAACATCGATGAGAGAGAAACATCAATCAGCTGCCTCCTGCACACCTCCTACTGGGGATGTGCCTGCAACCAACATACGTGCCCTTGACCGGAATCGAACCTGGGATCTTTCAGTCCATAGGCTGACGCTCTATCCACTGAGCCAAACCAGTTTTGGCTTGTGCTAGCTTTAATTATGTTAAAGCTAGCACAAGCCAACTCAGTCAACACTGAGTCAAGACCCTCTGCCAGCAAAAAGATTAAAATCTGCTAAAGTTTTGGATGATGGCTAGCATTTTTAGCAACAAAGTTTCTTTTAATTAAGGTATATATCTTGTGCTTTTAGACATAATGCTATTGCACACTTAATAGACTACAGTATAGTATAAACATAACTTTTATATACAATGGGAAATAACAAAAATTCATGTGAGTCGCTTTACTGTAGCATTTGCTTGATTGTGGTGGTGTGGAACTGAACTTGTCATATCTCTGAAGACGGCTGGTACCATGACCAAGTCACAGCATTATCTGAGTTGACCAGCACCACCAATGTTATACAATTATGACAACACCATGACAAACTAATGTCGCAGGGTTATAGGAATACCATGATAAATTTTATAGCATCTATAAACACAACCTCCAATATTGCATGTCATATGAATACACTACATATATCACACAGTTATTTGAATACCAACTCTACCACCATCATGGTGGTATGTGAATGTCATCACCAAACTCACAGAATCATGGGAATAACACCAAAAACAATGTCTTGAAGGTAAGTGAATGCAACTACCTCAGCTGCAGATGATTTGTATGCTTATATGCTTACAATACCTAAATGACAGGGCTATGAGACATCGTGACTATTTTGCACTATAAGATTGCCACATCCAACACTGTCACAACAACCAGAGTTATGTGAATACCACAACTAACAATATTACAAAGTGAATTAATGACCAAAGTAGCATAGTTGTGTCATAACTACATCACTAGCTGTAAGTGGATAGATAGTCAAAGACCTGGTTATGAAAACACTCCCAGCAGAATGACCGCTGAGTTATATAACTATTACAACCAACACCACGTGGTTATGCAAATACCACAACCAATATCTTAGTACTGTTTCAATACCATCACCACCACACTATCACTGTGATGTGAAGACCATCATCACCACACCATCGCAGTGACATGAAGACCATCACCACCACACCATCACAGTGATGTGAAGACCATCACCACCATGAAAGGGTTATATGAAGGCCACCTGCACCCATTTCATAGAATAACAAATACCATCCAACACTGCAGAGTTGGATGAACCTTACCACCTCAATCATTGCAGTCATGTGAATGCCATCATCACCCACTCTGCAGAATTATTTGACTAGCACAGCCAACTTTGTCAATACCATTATCACCACACTAACAAATATTACCCATTGCAGTTATCTGGTTATGACCATACCCAAAGTCACAGATGATTATAAGTCCCACCCCAGACAACATAACAGAATTATCTGATATGTGATCACCATCACCAACACCACAATCCTGGGTGAATGCCATGACTAATGTTGCAGAGCTCTCTGTAGACTCACTTTTCCGAGTTATATAATTACCACCACCACTACTGTCACAGTCAAGCCTATACCTCCACTACTGTAGCTGAGTTGTGGAGATACAACTGCCATGGCTGTCACAGATTTATATGAAGACCATGACCAACTTCAAGGAGGTACACAAAGGGTGTGGTTAAATTTCCCTCCCAAGGGTCTGCAGCAACTTGTATTCTCACCACCAATATGTTTATTTCTCGATCCATCATAACACTGTACAGCATCAATATTCTGAATCTTTGGCTGTCAGAGAAAAAAGTATTTATCTTTTTGTTTTAATTGGCACTTAACTGATATCTAATAAAGTTATGTAAATTTTCTCACTTGTGTATTGCCATTTGCACTTCCTTTTCTGTTAAGTGATTGTTCATATTTTTTACCTAGTTTTCTATTAGATTATTCATCTCTTTCTTATAGATTAATAGCATGTTAATCTTCCATAAATTAGTTCTCTTTTATAGTTCTACATTTCCCCCAACACAGATTGTTCCACAGTAATTCTGTAGTAATTACTATGACCACATGTCTACTACTTTCTGTATGGCTTTGGCATGCTTAAGAAGGTCTTCCTATCCCCGAATTATTACAATATTTTTTATTTTAACAATATTTAATATTTTTCATTTTGCTTTTTAGTCTGTTTGGAGTTTGTCAATAGAATATGGCATAAGTTAGCTTGTCAGTCTCCAAATGGGTACGACTGCTTGTCAGCACCACTGGTTTCGTAACCCATCCATGTCCTCCTGGACTGACGCATTCCCACTTCTGCACCTGAACTCTGTTCTGTCAACTTCATTTGTCAACTCCTGTGTCTTCTATATGTGTTTTGAACTATATGTACTTAAGAACTTTAAAACATTTTGTGAAGTCCCCACCCCACAAACACTGGATTCCCAATGAAATCCCATGTTACATTGCAAAGAACTCAGGTTTGCTGTTTTGTTTTTATCCATGAACAGAGGCATTCTTTCTATTTCAAACATTAACCATTGCCTTTAACAAGACTTGTGGTCTTTATTTTAAATAGTGTATAATTTTCTTCTTCAATGCATTCCAAGGAATTTTTATTTAAGTTTTGGTTGCCACCAGAAATGACAAATTGATTTTTCTGTCCTATGTTTATCTGTTTTTTCCTAGCAGAGAGCAAAGCAATTGACTTAAGATATAAATAGAAAACTCAATCAATGGGCTCCAGACATGTACAAAACAGAAGAATTATAAAAGCTTGGACAATGGAGCTCCAGCACCAATGGGACTGAAATATAAAAGAAAATGCAGCCCTAGCCAGTTTGGCTCTGTGACTAGAGCATTGACCTGCAGACTAAAGGGTCTTGGGTTCAATTCTGGTTAAGGGCACATGCCAGGGTTGCAGGATCTATCTCCAGTAAGAGGCACACAGGAGGCAGCTGATCAATGATTCTCTTTCATTACTGATGTTTCTATCTCTCCCTCTCCCTTTCCCTTCCTCTCTGAAATCAATAAAAATATATTTAAAAAAGGAAAGGAAAATTCCTGCATCTGCCTCATAGGAATTCCAGGGGTTTGGGGGGAGGAAAAGAAAAAATACAGGGAAAGGAATATCCAAGAATGAAACAATAAAATGTTTAGTGTTTATATTTTAAAGATGACCAGAAATAATAAGAAAAAAGGTGTACTTTTGGACATGATGGAAACAACACAAAAGGATCAAGAGAGAAACATCCTGAAAGATTCCAGGAGGGGCAGGGGAAAGGGCTGCTTACACTAGAAGTTCCCTTCAGCTCCAAGCACATGAAGACAAGGTTATTGAAAGTCTCAAGAAGGCAAGTGTGGAACCAAAAAGTTTATTTCCACCTGAACTAATGTTCCGGTGGGAGGGTCAAGGGAGGCTTTGGAAAGTTAACCACCCACAGAGACCCTATGAAAGAATCGTTGGGGGTTGGGAAGGGGGAATGAATACAGAAAAAAAGGAGAATGTGGGCTCAGAGAAACAATGATAAGGGAAAAATCAACAAACATTGTGCCTTACACCTTAAGAATTATTCATGCAGAACTCTAAGTATGTTTTTTTTACAATGATGGGGATTCAATCTCAGAAGACCTCAGCATGCCTAGCAGGGGACAGATATAAAAGACAGACTGGAGGAAAAAAGGGGAGTATATTAAAGGCTATTGTAGGGGGGTTTGGTTTGTTGTTTTTTATGTATTTTATTGACTTCAGAGAGGAAAGGAGAGGGAGAGAAATAGAAACATCAATGATGAGAGAGAAACATTGATTGGCTGCCTCCTACATGCCCCACACTGGGGATTGAGCCCCAAATCCAGGCACGTGCCCTTAGCTTGAATCAAACCCTGGGCCCTTAAGTCTACAGGCCAACACCCTACCCACAGAGCTAAACAGTCTAAGGCAAAGCTATTGTGTTTTGTGGATGTAGGTCCAGAATTGAAAGTAAAACAATGTAAGTTTACATATGTGTGTAAAAATTATAAACCACTGTAAAAATAATAGAATGACTGACTTCCAAACTAAATAGCCCAGGCAGCAAGAAGGAGAAACAAAAAATGCACAAAGGAAAAATATAAAATGAGCCCTAGCTCAGTGGAAAGAGTGTCGGCCTGTGGACTGAAGGCTCCCAGGTTCAATTCTGGCCAAGGGCACATGCCTAGGTTGCAGGCTCGATCTCCAGTAGTGGCCATGCAGAAGGCAGCCAATCAATGATTCTCAGCATTGATGTTTCTCTCTCTCTCTCCCTTCCTCTCTTAAATTAATAAAAATATATTTTTTTAAAATGTCCTACCTAATAAGAGTGATATGCAAATTGACCATCTGCTACACCCACCAGCCATGCCCACCAGCCAATCAGAATGAGTATGCAAATTAAACCAAGATGGCAATGGCCACAGAGAGTGCAGGAGCGAGGCTTGGGTTGCCCCTGGCGATTAAGGAAGCCAAGCTTTCTGCAAAGCCTGGCTGGTCCAGGCCTCTGCTTAAGGCCACAAAGTTTCAATGGCTGTGCAAGCAGAAGGCTTGGCTTTGCTCCAAGCTACAAAGTTTCAATTGTAGAAGATAAATAAATCTCAGATATCAGGGTCGCTGGTGAGCTTGGCTGGTCTGCAAACCACTACAGGCCCCTCACTCAGGCCACCCGATGCCCCAAGGGAACACCCACCCTGATCCAGGACACCCTCAGGGCAAACCAGCTGGCCCCCACCCATGCACCAGGCCTCTATCCTATCTTGTTAAAGAGTAATGTGCAGATTGACCATTACTCCAATACACAAGATGACTGCCCTCATGTGATCAAAAGGTCCTGCCCCCATGTGGACACAAGATGGCCATCACAAGATGGCCAGCAGAGGGCAGTTGGCAGGGACCAGGCCTGCAAGGGAGAGCAATTGGGGGTGATCAAGCCTGCAGGAGAGGGCAGTTAGAAGTGATCAGGCTGGCAGAGGAGGGAAGTTGGGAGTGACTGGGCCTGTACGGAAGTGCAGTTGGGAGGGGCCCAGGCCCAAAGGGGAGAGTAGTTAGGGGTGACCAAGCCCACAGGGTAGGGCAGTTAGGGGCAAACAGGCTGGCAGAGGAGCAGTTAGGCATCAATCAGGCTGGCAGGGGAGTAGTTAGAGGGTGATCAGGCTGGCAGGCAAAAGCAGTTAGGGGCAATCAGGAAGGCAGGCAGGTGAGCAGTTGGGAGTCAGCAGTGCTGGATTGTGAGAGGGATGTTTAAATGCCCATTTAGACTTGATCCAGGTATCTCAATTGGGTCTAAATGAGCAGTCAGACATCCCTCAAGGGGTCCCAGATTGGAGAGAGAGCAGGCTGGGCTGAAGGACAACCCCCTCTCCCCCCAAGCACAAATTTCGTGCATTGGGCGTCTAGTATATATATATAAAGTGAAACATCAGTAAATAGGTGTGAACACCTCAGTCATCACATGAAATGAGTCCAGCCACCATGGAAGGTCAAAGCTTCCTCACGGTTAGAGCATGTGCTAAATAACACAACAGAATAAAACTGGGAAGACAAACCAGCATGTGCTCATTGAGTGCTGGCCAAGGAAAACAGAATACAGTAGGAGGAATATCTTAGGTAAAATCACAGGAAAGAAAAAATATTTTAAAATTTTAAGAAATGTGCACTATCATACTGAAGAAAAACTTTAATGAAGGGTGAAATAATAAGAGAAAACCTTCATTTGTGGCAAGACTTACTGTAGTTTCTGTGTTGAATGATTTAATCTAAGAAATACACCAATTCTCCTCAAATTAATCTACAATTTTTATTTTTATTTTTTTGTTAATCCTCACCCAAGAAGATTTTTCCATTGACTTTTAGAGAGAGTAAGAGTAAAGGGAAGACAGAGAAACATCGATGTGAGAGAAACACAGCAATTGGTTGCTTCCTGCAAGAGCCCTGACGAGGGCCCTGGCTGGAGAGGAGCCTGCAACAGAGGTGCATGCCCTTGACTGGAATTGAACCTGGGGGACCCTTTGGTCTACACTCCTACGATCCATCTGCTGAGGCAAACTGGCTAGGGCTTAATCTGTAATTTTATTATGATGCCAATGTAAGTGCCAATGGGATTTTTCACCTCAGATTTTATTCATTTAACTCCAAAGTTTATGTCATAAAAGAAGATCTTGAGAACATGAATAAAATCACAAAGAAGATAAAAATGAAAGGGAACTGCTGAGTTATGTGACATTCACATGAGGGACTGGAATGGACCCAGAAGAAAAGGGCAAACAATCTGTGGGAATCACTGAGGGAAGACAAGCCAGTCAGCACATGTAAGGGTAGGAGTGGCTGTCCCTTAGGAAAAGAATGCTATACACAGCTATGTGTGTCACAGTGTGCTGTATAAGTGGCATGTCCTCACCAACATGCGCATCGTACACTGTGCACAAAAATAAACCCCAAAATGACTAAAGAGCTAAAGCTAAGAGCAAAATTACAGGAAAAAGGAGAATAACATTTCTGTGACAAGACCTAAAACTCAAAGGCTCATGAAAATGAACATGTGTAGGAAATTTCCACATAGGCCTTCCACACTGTTTAAAAATATGTGTACTAAATAACATGCCATAAAGAACATGGAAAGGCAAGGGAAAGACTAGGAAAATACAATCAAGTAAGCAAGTCATCAATCCAATAGGGAAAAAAGGGCAAAGAACACAAACAGGGGATTCACAGTGGAAGAGAGGTGTAGTTGGCAGCCTGCATCCTTGAAGAGGAGTGATCAGAAAAATTAAAGCAAATGCCGGAAAGAGACACAGCTTTTCACCCAGCAGAATGGTCATCTGGGTGAGGACGCAGGAAAAGTGGGCCCTGCTTCATCTCACAGTGAGTGTAATTTGGTGAAACCTCCCATAAGGTTATTGGAATTATCTATGGATATGAAAAATATGCTTGCCCTTTGATTCAGGAATGGTGTTTATAGGACTTTATCCATGCATAAGTGCATGAAATTGTACATGTAAAACATTCACTACTTAATTGCCGGTGTAGAGGGGAAACTTGAACACCCCCTCTCAGACGTTTATCAGAAAATGCACATCCAAACTATGATTCCAACTGCAGCCACATTTTTTTTTCTGTTAACCCTCACCCAAAGATATTTTCCCACTAATTTTTTAAAAATATATTTTATTGATTTTTTTACAGAGAGGAAGGGAGAGGGATAGAGAGCTAGAAACATCGATGAGAAGAGACATCGATCAGTCGCCTCCTGCACACACCTACAGAGGATGTGCCCGCAACCATGATACATGCCCTTGACCGGAATCAAACCTGGGACCTTTCAGGCCGCAGGCCTCTCTCCACTGAGCCAAACCGGTTTCATCTTCCCACTGATTTTTAGGGAGAGTGCAAGAGAGAGGGAAAGAGAAACAGCGATGTGAGAGAAACACATCGATTGGTTGCCTCCTGCATGTGCCCCGTTCAGGGCCCAGCCAGATAGGCTATATAGAAGCTGATTTAACTTTCCAAACTTTCTGTATCTGATCACTATTGTATGCAGGCTACATCAGTTCAAACCCTGGTTCTGTAATAGCATAAAAACTTCATTTCCTTAATATGACCTTTACTTTCTCTCCTTTTGATTCAAACTGGCCTTGTTCAGCTTAGGAGCACTTTGACTCACCCCGCTTCCTCCCGTAATCATTAAGCCCTCAGGAAAAAGCCCTCAGGCCAGCATCCAATAATCTTAGGAACAAAGCCTGGAGTCTGTTACCACAGAGACTAAGTCAAATTAAACATCTAGGCCTCAGTTGTATTGGCTCCAGACTCAGAAAAGCAGAACCACCCCCCTGACACACCCTTGTGAAACCTGAGTGATGTCATGGCTGGCGTCAGGATCAGATGCACTGGTGCACCACTCCTCCCTAGTGAGGACCAGGCAGTAGAGACATGACCTTAACCACACCCTGGCTCCTTTATTGCCATGATTGATGATTTTACCTGTAACTTAGCCCCAAGAAGTCACAGGGGAGCCAGGTATTAGAGCAACAGCTCACCTGTGCCTCCAGGTTTGGCACCATCTACACTAATAAAAGAGAAACATGCAAATTGGCCATCACTCTGCTACGCCCACCAGCCAATCAGGAGGGAATATGCAAATTAGAAGGACAAAGATGGCGGACACCCAGCTGGTCCAGGTGCAGAGCAGCTGGACAGGGCAGGATACCTACTATGCCAGGGAGGGCTGGGAGAGGGGCACAGGGACAGGCAAGAAGGGATCTGTAGGAGTGGCACTCCAGCATAGCAAAGTTGAAGGCTGCAGATTCCAGAGTCTTCAGTGAAGACCAAGATGGCAGACTCCAGCTGCAGTCTGCAGCAAAGAAGAAGACAGCAGACTGGCTGCAATCTACAGTGAAGCAGTGAAGACAAAGACAGCAGATTCTGGCCTGAATGAAGACCTGGGTCCCAGGTGCTGAAGGAAAACCAGTGCTATAAGCCAAGGGAAGGAAGGCCTATTGCACGAATCTCTTTGTGCAACGGGCCTCTAGTTTCCTTAAATTAAACCTTTACTTTCTTTGCCTCAAATTCCTGTTGTATCTGATTGGGCTTTGATGTAAGCAGCCTAACAGACCCCTTTAGTTCAATAAAAGATATCCCATCTAATAATTGTAACCTTGATTTTCAATATTTTTTAACTCAAATTTCCCAGAGTCTTGCTTTCCTTGAATGGGATAACAACATATACTTCCTGGATTTGTTGTGATAATAAAACCCACCTGTAAAGTATCTCACACAGCTCCTGGCCTTCATGTGGCTTGGGATACTAGTAACATTCTTATTTGAACACTCTAGTCCAGGCTATTAGGGGGCACCTTCACACACATGGCTAAGGGCTCAGCTACAGTCCATACTTAGCTAAAACTAACATACATTTTAATACCAGGTTTTATTGCTTCAAACTCTAGATGGCCTTGAGGGTCCCAGAAATTTATGGCTTTTGGTTCCTCCTGTTTCCTGTGATAATCCCTGTACACACAGCTCCCATTTAGGGCATCCCAAATTTGCCTGACTGGCATGACTCAGTGGTTGAACGTTGACCTATGAACCAGGTCAGGGCACATGCCCAGGTTGCGGGTCTGATCTCCAGTGGGGAGCATGCAGGAGGCAGCCAATCAATGATTCTCTCTCATCAGAGATGTGTCTATCTCTCTCTCACTCTCCCTTCAATAAAATATATATTTAAATAATAAATATAAAATCAATAAAAAATATATTTAAAAAAACACACATCCCAAATCTTAGGAAACTGATAGCATAAATTGATAAATGGACTTTGTGAAACCCAAGTTCGTGATATTAAAATAAAATCATTCCAATCAAGTTTCTGAAGGTTTTCTTTGGGAAGCACAAGAACTTAGGCAAACAGCACTTTTCATACAAATGATAACTGAAGAACACAGAATAAAATTAGCTTTCTGAAGGACAAATGTTAAATGCAAAACCTCTAGGGGTGGAGACAGTTTCTGTAACAGCAGTGAGCATGTCCCTGAGGGCATAAGCTGAATTGGCTTGTTCTAGGATTCAAAGAAATTGTGGGGTATATAGGCAAGAAATCGGGGCCATCAAAAAAGTGCTGCAACTTACAAAGACCCTGAAAAAAGCTCAGTTTATCCAGAGCATGAGGAAAATAAAGAAGTGTTGCTCCTTCGATGCATAAGAAAGAGTAGTAACTCCCACAGAGCGAAGACAAAAGCCATTATTCTGGAAAGGGAGTCTTGATAAAGACTTTCTCTGCAACTGTGGGCCTGCGCAGCTGCAAATTAAAGGACAGGGCAATAAGCCCAAACATAAGCAGGATAAGATTAGTCACACGTGGCCACCCTCCACAGACTCTCCCTCCTCCCCCACCCTGCAGAGCCTCACTCTTCAGAGGTCAGGGAGAGTGGGAGCCACAGGGAGCATGGCCGAGAGTGGCCTGCAGGTGACACCAAAACTGTCCTATGGCTTTGGCAGTGGGCCTGTCTGTCCACCAGGAGTCTCCCTGGAGGAGGATGTTGGGAAGGGAGAACTGCACACTGTTGGAGTCAGAACTGCAGAAGATCCACAGGGGTCCAGCAGGTTAGGGACAGAGAGGCCTGGGTCCAAGAACCACAGAAAACTGTCTGGTATTTAGGACTCACAGGCAGGAGAGTGAAGAAGCCAGAGAAGGCTAGAGCACTCACTGAGACCTGAGCTGACCCCAGGTTTCAAAATGAACCCACTCTGCCTGGACCTCTGGGAAAGAGGACAGAGCCTTTGCAGGTTATTTTTTGTTCCCGTATGCTTTGTAAACTGCAAAACAATGCTCAAATCCATCCTCAC
The DNA here is from genome assembly GCA_004026805.1 of Lasiurus borealis. Taxonomy (NCBI): domain Eukaryota; kingdom Metazoa; phylum Chordata; class Mammalia; order Chiroptera; family Vespertilionidae; genus Lasiurus; species Lasiurus borealis. The sequence continues at coordinate 12,137 of PVJN01032204.1, read as the reverse complement.
TCTTTAGGGGAAGAGAGGTAGCACTGAGCCCTTGGGCCACTGACAACCTGGGGATTGTCTGAGCACTGCCGGGCCCTTTCCGGGGCCTTGTGTCGACTAGAGGTGTTTTGAACTTTGGAATTTGCTCTTCAGGACCATGGCCAGATCTGAGTTTTCATAATGAGACTCCATCCCAAAGGGTCTTATTTAAAAAAAGATAAGGTATAGCTTGGAATTCCATGAACCTGAGAAATAATAAGGTTCATGGGGGTGGGAATGGAAGAGGGCAGAGCAATATTAACTTTCATTTAAAATAATAATCAACTGAACAAATTCCTCCTTTTTCTTTACGTTTCCGCTGCTTAATTCAACATACATTTTGCTTGTGTGTGTGATAAAGGACAATTCAGTAAGAGTAAGTGCATTACTATTATAATAAAAGTATTATTTTAATTTGTATAACTACACAGAAAATAAATTAGCTATACATAGAAAGTCTCAAAAACAGTTCCTTTACTCCAGAAATTTCACTTCTGAAATTATAACAGGCATGGACCCCAATTACTGCTAATAAACAGTTTCATGACAAAGGTGCTCATCAGCTGTTATTTATAACCACACTAGAGGCCCAGTGCATGAAATTCGTGCAAGGGGGAGGGTCCCCTCAGCCCAGCCTGCAACCTCTCCAATCTGGAACCCCTAGGAAGATGTCCGACTGCTGGTTTAGGCCTGATCCCAGAGATTGACATTCCTCTCACAATTCTGGACCGCTGGCTCCTAATCGCTTACCTGCCTGCCTGGTTGCCTCTAACTGGACCCCCACACTGGCCTGATTGCCCCTCACTGCCTCTGTGTGCTGGTCTGATTGTCCCCAACTGCCCCCTCCTCACCAGCCTGGTCCCCTTTTACTGCCTCCTCTGCCAGCCTGGTCACCCCCAACTGACCCCTTCTGCCAGCCTGATTGCCCCCAACTGCCTCCCCTGCCTGGTCACTCCTAACTACCCTCACCCCCACTGGCCTGGTTGCCCCCAATTACACCCCTGCTGGCCTGGTTGCCTTATGCAGTCTGCTATTTAGTCCTCTGGTTGTCCTTCACTAATCCCCCTACCAGCTGGTGGTAGGTAGCCATCTTATGAGGTTGTGAGGTTAATTTGCATATTGTCTCTTTTTTATATAGTATAGAAATAAACCACACACAGTGCTCAGTGTGGTCAAGCCACCAAATGGACTATGGTGGGGAAGCATGGGACTTGGTTGGAATGTCAGTAAGGAGAATGCTCCAAAAGATCAGGGGCCTCTGGAGGGACCTTGCTGAAGGTGGCAGACCTGACCTTGACTTTTCCAAACAAGTCTAATTCCCCAGGATGTTTTGCTAGAATCTCTATGTTTAGTCTTTAAAGACCTGATCTTATAGAAGCATGTGCTTTCTCAAGGATACTTATTGTTGATTGTATCTAGAGGTTAAGTTTAGTCAAGCTGTTGTTATAATAAAAGCTTAAGGAGGTAGGCAATTAAGGCTGCTTTGTTCTTAAAGCAAAACAATCCCTTAGCCTTCTCTTTCATAGAAACATGCTCAGGGTCTGCTGGTCAGCCCTGGCAGACTATCATTACTAACTTATGAAGACTATATAACTATTGGAGGAAAGGATGTAAGACCAGCCATTATAATCAAGTCTTTCAAATGGTAGTAAAAGTGAACACTTGTTCAGCACTCATGGTGCTGGCACTGGTATGACCCTGCTGGGTGGGAGTTCTTACAGTGGTTCCCAAAGCAGTTCTGTGACCAGCTCCATTCTGCATGTGGAAATTGAGGCTGAGTATGAGGAGGAACTTCCCCAAAGATATTCAGGTGCTACCAAACATGTGAAGATGTGCTCAAATTCATTTGCATTCAAAGCTACACAATAAAAAAACCACCATAAGAAAAAGAACTGGCATAAATTGAAAAGTTTAATGACATCAATGTTGGTGAAAATTAGATGAAACGGTACTTTCTTATTTACTACTAGAGGCCTGGTGCACGAAATTCATGCACAGGCAGGGGGTGTCCTTTGGCCCAGCTTGCTCTCTCTCCAAGATGGGACCCCTCTCACAATCCAAGACTGCTGGCTCCCAACTGCTCACCTGCCTGCCTTCCTGATTGCCCCTGCCAGTCTGATCACCCCCTAATTACCCCCTGCCAGCCTGACTGATGCCTAACTGCTCCTCTGCCAGCCTGTTTGTCTCTAACTGTCCTTCCCTGCAGATCTGGTCCTGCCAACTGCCCTCCCTTGCAGGCCTGGGTTCCCCCCAACTGCCCTTCCCTGCAGGCTGGGTCACCCCCAACTTCTCTCCTCGGCTGGCCATCTTGTGATGGCAATCTTGTGTCCACATGGGGGCAGGATCTTTTGACCACATGAGGGCAGTCATCTTGTGTGTTGGAGTGATGATCAATCTGCATATTACTTTTATTAGATAGGATAGAGACCTGTTACATAGGTGGGGGCCAGCTGGTTTGCCCTGAGGGTGTCCTGGATCAGGATGGGTGTTCCCTTGGGGCGTGGGATGGCCTGGGCGAGGGGCCTGTGGTGGTTTGCAGGCCGACCACGCTCCCCAGCAACCCAAGCAGAGGCCCTAATATCTGGGATTTAATTATCTTCTGCAATTGAAACTTTGTAGCTTGGAGTGGAGTCAAGCCTTCTGCTTGCACAGCTATTGAAACTTTGTTGCCTTAAGGGGAGGTCTGGGCCAGCCAAGCTTTGCAGAAAGCTTGACTTCCTCCATCACCCAAGCCTCTCTCCTGCTCTCTCTATGGCTGTAACCATTTTGGTTGGATTAATTTGCATACTTGCTCTGATTGGCTGGTGGGTGTGGCTTTGGGGTGTGGCAGATGTATGGTCAATTTGCATATTATGCTTTTATTAGATAGGATTGCTGGAACCATAACTAATATAACCATCTTAGAGAATGGCTCCAAATTTAAATGTGCACACTTCTCTTCCGACCCAAACACGTCTCTATGGGAAATTACTCCAGGGACATTCTCACACATCTTATGAAAGGACACACATAAAGATTTTCACAGTGTGGTTGTTTGTATTAAAAAGAAGTTAAATAAATCATGGTTGATCCAAGCAACAATTAAAAAGAAAAAGATGGATCTCTTTTTTGAAAAAACTCCAAAACAAGTAAATAATAATAATAAATCTAACTTTAAAAATATGCATACTATGATACCATTTATGTCAAAACTAAAAAAGAGAAATGCACAAACCGACATCTTTCTAGTGGCACATATGTCCATAAATATGTACAGAAAAAAAGATCTGTAAGAACATGTACCACCTGGTAACTGCATGGGACACTGGAAGGGAATCTGATACTCTATATATGTATGTCTTCAGGTGTTAATTTTTTACAATACAAAGGTATCCATGTATTATTTATGCAATTACAAATAATTAATATAGCTAAACAAGGGAAAACAAAACAAGCCTTGCTTAAAACAGTGGTTCTCAAACTAGAAGCACCAGGAGAGTTTGTTAAACCCAGAATGCTTGTTAAACGCCATGCCCTGACTCCTGCCCCAGAGTTTCTGATTCAGTAGATGGAGGTGGGGAGATGACTGGTGCTGTGGTCTGGTCAGAGGCTACACTTGGAAAATCAGTGCCTTGGAGAGGTGGAATGCTAAGCTTATAGTGTCATGGGAGGAGCCAGGATTTGAATCCAGATCATGACAAATAAGACCCTAACTCTTGACTGTGATCAACTGCTTCCAGGGCTATCTTTGTGTAGTAGAATTAAGGTGGGTTTGTTGGTTGCCAGTTTTTACATATATCCTTATTGGATTTTAAAATATAACATCAATTCATCCTCTAAAGCCTAAAACTATACTTTGGGTATTTTCCAAAGTTTATGAGAATTCTCTGCTTTGGAAATGTTTTTAGGATTATATAACAATCTCCCTCTGTCTCAGTTAAGTGTGTGTGTGAGTCAAGGACTTCCTGGTGTGAACTTGAGCTGAGCTCTGAATATCATTCAACTTCCTAGGTTGGGGAAGTTCTCACTCCATTTATTGGACACAAAGGCTGGCGAGGACATATTCTTTCTCTAGCAGTGGGCATCTACCCAAAATGCAAGTAGGGTTAAGTAAGCCAAGGAAAGTAAGAAGGAAATACATTTCTATTATGATTGAGAAAAATTATTTTTTGCTTAAAAACTAAGGCCTACATGCACAGAGCAGCCTCCCCTTCCACTCAGTTCCCTAGGGGTGGCAGAAGAATAATCCCTAATTGCAGTAGAAAACAGACAAAGGGGCATGTCAGTGATCCTCATTAAGGATCCCTATAAGAGGAATTACGATCAGAATAGGATGGAAGAAGGAAGTCCCACACAACATGCGCAATGCACACAAAGAAAGAAGGATATGGAGCCCTGGGAAGCACCAAGTTCCAAGAGAATATTGCCAAGAGGATGCCTTGTTTTGGCTTCATCGTGGTTCCTGAACCAATCCTTTATAGGAAAAGTGATTACAGAAAAGAGTTGGACATACTTCCTGAAATATGTGTGGAAGGAGCAAGTGAGCACTGGGAAACTGGACAAACCAAATACCAGCAGCATAAAAGTTCAAAGAGCTGGGAAGAATGAAAGAAAATATAAGAGACATGGAAGATGGATCCAGATATTTCTTTTTTTAAATATATTTTTATTAATTTCAGGGAGGAAGGAAGAGGGAGAGAGAGAGATAAAAACATCAATGATGAGAGAGAATCATTGATTGGCTTCCTCCTGCACACTTCTCACTGGGGTTGAGCCTGCAACCTGGGCATGAGCCCTTGACCAGAATGGAACCTGGGACCCTTGAGTCTGCAGGTCAATGCTCTATCCACTGAGCCAAACCAGCTATGGCAGATCCAGACATTTCAACACCTATTGGATATAATGCAGATGTAAGACTACAGAAAAGAGATAACAGAGAAAACTTACCCAGAACTAAAGACCCAAATCCTCCTTTGAGATGTCCCACCAAGTGCTAAATTAAACAAGATCTAAAGAATGAATGAACATTGACTGGGGGTGGTGAACACAGTACAGTGTATAGATGATGTATTGTAGAACTGTACACATGAAACTTGTAGGTTTTGTCAACCAATGCCACCCCAATAAATTCAACAAAAAGACAAAAAAGAAACAAATGAACAGGAAAACTCCCGTGTCTTAGTGTAATGCCAGAACAACAATAATAAGGAGAAAAATTCTAGAAGTTTTGGAGTTAGGACTGGAGTATTCAATTACTTAACAAAGAACTAGACACAACAATGTGAATGCACTTAATGCTACTGAACTGTACACTTAAAATAGTTAAAATGGTACATTTTATATTAGTGCATTTAAACACAATTTAAAATATGCACATGCCCCAATCACAACAGGTGAGTCCATTCCCTGCTGGCCTAGTTGCCCCTCACCCTAATCACCCTCAACCGCTCCCCCTGCCAGCCTGGTCACCCCCAACTGCCCCTCCCTGCCAGCCTAGTTGCCCTACTCAGCCTGCTGTTCAGTTGTTTAGTCATCCCTCACTAACCCCCTACCAGCTTAGCCACCCGACACAGTCTGCCTGTTCAGTTGTTTGGTTGTCCCTCACTAACGCCCCTGCCGGCCTGGTCCTAAGCAACCATCTTATGAGGGTATGAGGGTTAATTTGCATATTACCTCTTTATTATATAGGATAGTTTTTGTATACTCTAGACATAGTTCCTTATCAGATATATGATTTGAAAATATTTTCTCCAATTATGTGATTGTCTTTTTACTTTCTTGATAGTGTCTTTTGAAGCACATAGTTTTTCATTTTGATGAAGTTCAATTTATATTTTTTGTTGCTTTTGGTATCATATCTAAGAAACCATTGCCTAATTTGAGGTCACAAAGATTTACCCCTATGTCACTCTGTGATCTGATCTTCCAGGTGGGGGAAAGGACCGAGAGGTCAGCCGGCAAGCCCTGATCAGGCTATTGGGGCCTGTGGGCTGGGGGCAGCTCCTGTGTTGAGCATCTGCCCCCTGGTCGTCAGTGCACATCACAGTGATCAGTCATTCTGCCATTTGGTCAATTTGTATATTACCCTATTATTATATAGTCCTTCCACTCCCCACCTTAACACCTGCTTCTGATACCAGAACACAGTTCTTGTGAATATACACCTAGGAGTGGAATTGTTGGATCTTGTGGTAAATCCCTGTTTAACATTTTGAGGAACTTCTTCCAGACAGTTTCCAAGGCGCTTACAGCATTTTACATTCCCATCAGCAACATATAAGATCCAGTTCCTTTACATCCTCGTGAATACCTATTCTTGTCTGTTTTGCTTTATCTATCCTAGTGGATGTAGGCAATATCTCATTGTGCTTTTGGTTTCCATTTCCCTAGTGACTAAAGATGTGAGCATCTATTCATGTTATTACTGGCAATCTGGAATGTCTTTTTTGGAGAAATGCCCATTCTAATTTTTTGCTCATTTTTAACTGAGTTATTTTTCTCTTTATTATTAAGTTGTAACTTGAGGCCTGGTGCACAAAATTCATGCGGGGGCAGAGGGGTGGTCCCTTCAGCCCAGCCTGCACCCTCTCCAATCTGGGACCCCTTGAGGGATGTCCAACTGCTGGTTTAGGCCTCTTCCCAAGGATCAGGCCTAAACCGGCAGTCAGACATCCCTCTCACAATTCTGGACCACTATCTGTTCAGTTGTTTGGTTGTGCCTCACTAACCCCCCTGCCGGCCTGGTCCTAAGCAGCCATCTTGTGAGGGTATGAGGGTTAATTTGCAAAGAGGATAGTTTTTGCATACTCTAGACATAGTTCCTTATCAGATATATGATTTGCAAATATTTTCTCCAATTATGTGATTGTCTTTTCACTTTCTTGATAGTGTCTTTTGAAGCACATAGTTTTTCATTTTGATGAAGTTCAATTTATCTATATTTTTTGTTGCTTGTGCTTTTGGTATCATATCTAAGAAACCATTGCCTAATTTGAGGTCACAAAGATTTACCCCTATGTGACTCTGTGAGTTTTATGTGTTAGTCTTATATTTAGATCTTTAATCCATTTTTACTTCATTTTTGATATGTGATATGTGAAGCAGTCCAACTTCATTCTTTTGCATGAGGATGTTTAGTTGTCCCAGCACCATCTATTGAGGAGGCATTTCTCCATTGAATGGTCTTGGGGCTCTCGTCAAAAGTAAATTGACTATAAATGTATGGTCTCTCCAATCTAGTCAATGGATCTATACTGTCAAAGAAAGAAATTTTAAAATTAAAGGTTTAAAGAGTTTATTTGAACTAAGGCTTGAGGGTCAGACCTATACGCAAAATCTCAAAGGATTGAGAAAATGCTCTGGAGAATGGCAATTTTTCAGCTCATTTTATACATTAGAATCAAAGGAGGAGATGTAAGTAGGGTTACATGAAATCCACTGGTAGTAGATTAAGAAGGCAGGAAAACGTAAAATGGGGACATCTTCAAGACTGAATAAAAAGTAGAATGAAGCCGAGACCGGTTTGGCTCAGTGGATAGAGCGTTGGCCTGCGGACTGAAAGGTCCCAGGTTCAATTCCGGTCGGGGACATGTACCTTGCTTGGCACATCTCCAGTGTGGGGTGTGCAGGAGGCGGCTGATCAATGTCTCTCTCTCATCGATGTTTCTGACTTTCTATCCCTCTCCCTTCCTCTCTGTGAAAAATCAATAAAATATATTTTAAAAAAAAGTAGAATGAAGAAATCCATACTTCTTTTACATTGGTGATTGCAGGATAGTTAACATTTAACATACACATTTAGAGAGGTCTGTGGATAAAAAAATAGCAATGAAGAATGTTGAGGTCACTTCATCCCAGTACATCTCTGAAAGCCTGCAGAAGAGCGCATTCTAATATTTTCAGTACGTTATCCCAGACTCACAAAAGCAATGGGCAGGACTTCTTAAGGTCAATATTGACCTATCACATTGCTCTAGGATATGACTTTGCACTATGACCCCTCAGTTAGGAATTCTTATTATCAGAACATCTCATATGGTTACTTTGTTATTGAACTAGACAAGTCTGCCAGCTAGCCCCTTTTCACTCACAATGTCTGTACTTAAACCAGTTGTCTTGAAATTGGAATGTGTGTGTCCTCTAATGTTCTTCTTTATCAAGATTGTTTCGGCTACTCTGGGCCTGGTGGCATTTTTAAATTATTTAATTAGTTTATTTGATTATTCAGTTCTGACTTCCTCACTAGAATGTAAGATCCAGAAGGCAGAGATCACCTCTGTTCTTTAATCCCCAATTGAATCCTCAGCAATAAATGAATAACTGAAAATTTAATCTTTATAATGAAAAATATTAGAAACAGCCCAAGTATCAAAATATGCAATTATAATACATTAATTGGGACAGAATGTTACATAATCATTAGAAACCACATTTCCCAAAAATAGTTAATAATTTGGAAAATCATTGAGCCTGATCTCAATTTTGCATAAATAAAAATAAGGAATAAGAAATATTGTGGAAATTTAAATTAGAGTTATGAAAGCTTGTGATTACAAGTGATTTTAATTATCTTCTTTATGCTTTTCTCTATATTCTACATTTTCTGCAGTAGTATGTGTTGCTTTCATAAAAGAAAATTAATCATTATGAACTGAAAGGATCCATATTAAGTGTGTACAAAATTCTGGGTTGACAATAAGACTTGATGATTCTCTTTCTAGGATTTTGTTAGTGGATACAACCTGTTAACTTCAGATTCTACCATGGGAGATGGCCACATGTGATGAGTTGTTCTTGGGGAAATTAGGGATCAAGATGTGGGTTGTGAAGTACACTATTAACAAGCTCCTGTTGGAGTCTCATCTCTACCTTGGTGAATCATCACTCAACCTATGAGAACCCAAAGCTAAGGGTAGGCTCTGAACTTCACCTCTTTCATCTATATCAGTGGTTCTCAACCTTTCTAATGCTGCGACCCTTTAATACAGTTCCTCATGTTGTGGTGACCCCAACCATACTTCATAACTGTAATTTTGTTATTGTTATGAATTATAATGTAAATACCTGTGTTTTCCAATGGTCTTAGGCAACCCCTGTGAAAGTGTCGTCCGACCCCCAAAGGGGTCGTGACCCACAGGTTGAGAACCACTGGTCTACATCCTCAGTGATGACCAGTACCCCTGAGCACATGTAAATGCTTCTACCAGCTATCAAACGAACGAGAATGTCATCAACTTATAAAATGTGAGGCAACTATAATTTTTAGGTCTGAAAAATCCTTTAGTATTGCTAAAGTTAGCTGTAGCCCAACCACCTTAGCAAGTCCACCACAAAGGCTTGTGTTCAAGAGCGCCTTCTCACAAGTTTCAAGTCAGCCATGATCATTCTCCAGAATATATAACATGGTGTGTGTAATTCTATCTGCTGTTGCTATTCAATGATTTGAGGTTCCTTTTGGATTTAGTGATGCTAAAGTTAACATTATGTGTTACTAGAAGCCCAGTGCACAAAATTCGTGCATGGGGAGGGTTGTCCCTCAGCCCAACTTGCACTCTCTCCAATCCGAGACCCTTCAGGCAATGTTTGACTGCCAGTTTAGGCCAGATACTATAGGGATTGTGTTTAACCAGCAGTCGGACATCCGTCTTGCAATCCAGGACTGCTGACTCCTTCCTAACTGTTCACCTGCCTGCCAGCCTGGTTGCTCCCAACTACCCTCCCCTGCTGGCCTAACCACCTTTGCCTCGGCCCCCACCACCATAGCTTTGTGTGGAAGGATGTCTGGATGGGTGTCCGGAAGATGTCTTGTCTAATTGGAATATTACCGTTTTATTAGTATAGGTTATACAACATAAGCTATAAGGTAGAATTACATTAGTAGAAATGATAAATTTCATTAAAAATGTATATTGGTTTGATATGACTCGAATCCACTAGTTTATGACAAAAATCAAGTCTTTAAGAATATGATTGCTTGCCTAGCTCCGTGATTGGCAAACTGTGGCTCACAAGCCACATGTGATTCTTTGGCTCCTTGAGTGTAGCTCTTCCACAAAATACGATGGTCTGGGTGAGTCTATTTTGAAGAAGTGGCATTAGAAAAAGTTTAAATTTAAAAAATTTGGCTCTCAAAAGAAATTTCAATAGTTGTACTGTTGATATTTGGCTCTGTTGACTAATGAGTTTGCTGAACACTGCTTTAGCTGATTTGGCTCAGTAGCTAGAGTTTCAGCCTGAGGATTGAAGTGTCCCAGGTTCAATTCTGGTCAAGGACACATGCTTGGGTTGTGGGCTTGATTCCAAGTGTGGGACATGCAGGAGGCAGACAATCAATGATTCTCTCTCATCATTGATTTTTCTATCTCTCTCTCCCTTCCTCTCTGAAATCTATAAAATCTATTTTAAAAAAATAAAAGAATAAGATTGCTTTGCTATCAAAGCCAAGTAAGGTGTGTCATTCATTATCCCTGATGAAGTCTGAGCAGCTCAGTTGCTAAGCAACTTTGCTAGGTTCTTATCAAATAAAATCCATGGAGAAGCTACTACACCCACCGTGCATTTAGGCTATAAAGACCGAAAGTTGGGGAGGACAGAGTGCTTCTGGGGTAGGAGACAGTGAGGGTCAGTGACTGGGAGGCAGGGAAGACCCGGGAATGCCCAGGTTCTGGGATATACAAATCTGCTGGGGGTGGGAACTGACCCTGCACTCCAAAAGGTCAGATTCAGAGGGAGGGCAGGGATGAGGTTCTGGGGATCCCCTTCCTGCGAGATTACTCCTCCTCCCCTTAACTCCTTAACCTGTTCATTTGGATGAAGTGGGTAGGAAGCAGGTATGCAATGCCTGGGTGGAATGCCCCTCAGCCCTGGATCTCTCCCAGGGTGGGAGAGGGTGTTTGTTTTGGTTTATTTGATTCTTCTTACATGTTGAAGGGGATGGCGGGGGAGTGTCTGCTTGCTCACCAGAGCAGCCCCACATGATGCCTTTTCCTTTCCTTCCCTTCTGCCCCAAACTAAAGCACATGAGATCTCCAAGGATGAAACCATCCCTCCCCCACCCCACTCTCTACCCCCCGTTTGGAGAAACAACAATTCAAAACTACAACTAAAAGACAGAACGGACACCATCCAGAACCACAGGAAAGCTGGCTGAGTGGAAATTCTACAATGGAAAGGAAAGAGAAAAGCACATTGAGACTCAAAGGAGCTGAAAAAGGCTGAGGTACGGAGGAACACAAACAGAGAGGACTGACTGCTGAGTGCGCGGCTGGCTTTGGTAAAAGAGAGGAAGGACAACAGGAAAACCAATAATTAATAAATAATAATACAAGAGTAAACTCTGTGTTTCACATACAACTGTAAACCAACTTTTGCTCCCCTCCCCCCATATTTGGATATGCTGTAGCGTCATTTTCATTCAATTCTATTTTAAATTAATTTGTCCCATGCAATATTTATAGGTATGTTGTTTAATTTCCAACTGTTTGGAACTTTTCCTGTTGTCCTTCCTTGTTGATTTCTAATTTGAATATATTGTGGTCAAAGAACACACTCTGTATAATTTCAATTATAGCTGACCCTTGAACAACACAGGCATTAGGGACCAACCCCCAAACATTTGAACATCTGTATGTACTTTTTGACTCCTCAAAATTTTAATAGCCTACTGTTGAACAGAAAGCCTTATCGATTGTCAGGTTGCAAAAATCAGGATTGGGCCGGAGTTAACACAGCTCAGCTTAAAATCATATCCCCCAGTTACATCCTGTAATTACAGACTCAGGGTTGAGAACAGAGCATAAACTCCTAGGATGCTGTGATCCAGGTGCAGGCTGATAATCTTGTGTAACAAGACACAGCCTGTAGCAAAATTGTGACTGGAGACATGGTCCAGAGATAACCATCAGTCCCATCTATTATCGAAACACCCTGGTAACCAGAAATATGTAGATTGTGAGATGTGTGCAGGAATGAGGAAATAAAACTCTGTATAACCCTGTTGCTTGTCACATAGTATATAAGCTCAGCTTTGTATGGACTCGGGGCTCTCAGCCTCTGCTCTGTTTTCAGAGTATGTTGTGAGCCCCAGCATGCTGGTGAATAAACCCTTTGCTGTTTGCATGAGAACGTCTCTTGGAGCCTTC
>PVJN01032203.1:0-24314 GCA_004026805.1 Lasiurus borealis | reverse complement strand
TTTTTTTTTTTTTTTTTTTTTTTTTTTTTGCTTCCTCATATTTTAGATCTTTGATTTGATTCTTGGGGTTTTCTAGTCTGCTGCTTGATTTCTGTATATTATTATTTATTTCAGACAGTGTATGCTTAATTTCTGACTGGCCCCTTTCCATTCTTTTGTCATTCTCATTAAGATCCTGGAAGGTCTCACTAAGTTTCTCAGAGGTCTCACTAAGTTTTTCGGCGGTTTGTAGAAGAATCTTGAGTAACCTTATAAATGTGGTTTTGAACTCTATGGTCAGTTGTTTGCTTTCCTCCATTTCTTTTATTTGTGACATGTTTCTTGGTGTCTGCATTTTGGCTGCTTCCCTGTGTTGATGAAGTGGCTTTGTGTGCTAGTTGTCCTTTAGGGCCCAGTAGCTCCACCTCCCCAATCACTTGATGTGGACACTCTTGGTGTGCCCCTTTGTGGGCTGGGTTCACAGTCTTGTTGAGTTAAACCTTGATTGCTGGTGGTACACTGGAAGGAAATGACCTCCAGGCCAATTGACTGTGAAGATTAGCTGTGTCTATTAATGGAAGAACTGCTGTGCTGGAGACATCCCTATGGGGCAGGAGTTGCTTCAGTGGGGCTTTGGTGCTCGCCGAGTCTGCCTCTTGAGTATGTCACTTATTTATGTGAGGAGTTGAAATCTGGTGTCATCTCACACTGACCTCTAAGTACACTGGTTCCTGGATCCAAGGAGGTGTAAGTCAGCTAGTGTCTGAGGCCACCCAGCAGGAGCTACAGGGAGATTTGCAGATTTCTCCTTTTTTCTTAGAATTTGGAAATTTTGGAATTGTCTGATTCAGTTGCAATTTGTTAGGTTAAGCTGCCAGAGGACAGGCCATTCATATGCAAAGACCACTGTGCACAGCTCAGTGGGTTTGTAAATTGGGTGGGGCAGGTCTCAGAGAGTCACTAGGCTAGGGCATGGCAAAAAGCAATGGCTGCCAGTCATCCCTCTCTGCCATGTTCTGTTCAGTGTCCTGTGTCCTGCACCCCAGCTCAGTAAACAATGATTCCTGTGTACAACTTTGGGAGAGAGCCACCCTCCCTTTCCGACCTGATGGCAGACAGTCCAGTTTCTCCCTGTATGAGTCTGGGCACCCAGAATCTCGCTGGAAACTGGAGTTCAGAGAGTCGGAAACTTCTAATTCCCTCCCAATTGAAACAACAACAACAAACAGCACATGTCAGCTTGATTCATGCGTCTCCATACCTCTGCCTTTCTGAGCCTCTGCATGTCCTAATAAGTCTCAAAGCACTTTTTCTTTCCTTCTAGTTGCAGAACTTCCACTCTGACAGCTTTCCCATGGTTCTGGGGGATAGTCGTTTTGCTTTTAGTTGTAGTTTTGGTGTGGTTGTGAGAGACAGCACATATAGGTGTATACCTTATGCCACCATCTTGATTCTCCTATTATACAGTTTTTGAACACGCAGAAAAATAAAAAGAACACTGAACAGCCATATGACCATCAACTAGGCTTAACTCAATGAATGATTGCCCAGTATATTTGCTTTATGTATTTTTCTGAAGTGTTAAGTATGTATAGATATTTCGACATTTTACCCTTAAATGCTGCAGAAAGCATCTATTAACAAAAGACATTATCTTATATACTCATAGTGCCATGCGTCATATCCAAAAAAAATTTAACAATTCCTTAATATAGAAAGTCATTCCATATTCAGGTGTCTTCACTTTCTCAAAATATCTCTGACACCTGGTTCATTCAAACTGGGATTCAATCAAGCAGCACATATTGCATTTACTGGTTAGGTCCATTAATTCTCTTTTAATTTAAAACAGCAGCTCCCCTACCCCACCATGCACACATACCATACTTGTTCTTATTGTTAAAGAGATCAAGCCAGCTATACTGATATTCTACAGATGTCCTATCTTCTAATTTTAATTTAGTTTATTTTTTAATGTAAATGTATTTACTTGGTTTAAAATTCAAAAGGTACAAAAGGGTACAATGAAAAATACCCATCCCATGTCAGTGCCCAGTAACCTAGCCCACTTTTCTTAGACAATGCTTATAGTCATTGGACTAATTTTGAATTTTGGGACCCACATGGTTCCAAGGTCTACTAATGCTACTGATAAATCTCAAGAAGCCCAACATATCTGACAGAAATCAACATGACAAATGGAAAAGTAAGTTTAAGAAGGATTTAGATAGATTTACATAAGAGGGAAAATATATATTACTAATAGGCACTTGGACATGTTTAGTATTATGTATATTTCCTGATTTATATAGAAGGGTTGAAAAATGTATATATTGGTGCTTGTTTGTAAATGCCTTTAAAAAACCTGTTGAGAAGTTACTTTAGAAACTAATAACATTGGTTACCTATGGGAGGGAGTACAAAATAGACTTTTTAACTGCACATAATTTAATATACTTAGTTTTTGAATTATGTTAATGAAGTTCCTTTTCATAAATATATTAGCTAGCTAAAAATAAGAAAGAAAAAGACAAATATATTGTATCTGTGAGTTTGATGGTTGTCCTTCCTTTGGTTAATTTCTTTATTCACATATCAAGATTAAATGTGGTTCATTCATGCTTCCTGATTTCAAACTATAATACCAAGAATAGTAACCAAAACAGTATCATAATGGAACAGAAACAATCTCATAGATCAATGTAATTGAATAGAAAACCCAGAAATAAATTTATGCTTATATAATCAATATTTGACAAAGGGGGCAAGAATATACAGGGGGGAATGGAGAGTCTCTTCAATAAATGGCATTGGGAAAAGTAGCCAGATACAGGCAAAAATATGGAACTATATCTCTTTCTTACTCCATATACAAAAATAAAGTCAAGCTCAGCCAGTGTGGCTCAGTGGTTGACTGTCAACCCATGAATCAAGAGGTTACCTGTTTGATTCTCCATCAGGGCTTATGCCCAAGTTGCAGGTTCAATCCTCAGTAGGGGGTATGCAGGAGGCAGCTCATCGATGTTTGCATTTCACTTATGTTTATATTTCTTGATCCCTCCCTCTTCCTCTCTCTTGCTCTAAAATCAAATAAAAACATTTTAAAATATAAATAAAAAAAGTCAAAATGGATTAAAGACTTAAATGGATGACCTAAAACCATAACATTCCTAAGACAAAAATACAGGTGGTAAACTTTCATATCACTCTTATAAAACAAACAAACAAACAAACAAACAAACAAAAACACAAAAAAACAAAAAACTTTGCCAAAACCGGTTTGGCTCAGTGGATAGAGCATCTATCTGCGGACTGAAGGGTACCAGGTTCGATACCAGTCAGGGACATGTACCTTGGTTGCAGGCACATCCCCAGTGGAGGTTGTGTGGGAGGCAGCTGATCATCTCTCAGGCAGCAACATCTCTCATAGATGTTTCTGACTCTATCTCCCTTCCTCTCTCTATATAAAAAAAAACAACACAATAAAATATATTTAAAAAAACTTTATGGTTAAGAGTATTGCAGATGTCCCACTATCTCTCCTATTGTCCCCCTTCACGCAGTTCGCACCCTGTCCCAAGACTTCCTTTACTACCCTATTGTCTGTGTCCATAGGTAATTTCATATATATATATGAAATTTGGTTAATTTCCTCCCGCCCACTCACCTCGTCCTTCTGGATTCTTCTTCTATTCCATGTTTCTGCATTTTCCATGGTTCTATTTTATTCATCAGTGTTTTATTTTTAATTTTTAGATTCAGTTGTTGATAGATATGTATTTATTAAAATTTCATTTTTCATATATTTTTTAATTTTATTCTTCTTCCTAATGGCTTTTCTCTTGCTGCTTTTAAGATTCTCTCTGTCTTTAACTTTTGTTGTTGTTGTTGATTTGTTTTTTTGTTTTTGTTTTTATTGTGTTACATGTATACATATCTCCCCATTGCAACCCCTCCCTTCCAGGCATACCCCAACCGCCAAGTGTCTATGTTCATTGGTTATGCTTATGTGCATAGATAAAAGTACTTTGATTGATCTCTTATCTACCCCACCTTTCCAACTTCCTGCTATAATATCACAGTCTGTTTGATGCTTTATTGCCTCTGTATCTATCCTTTTGTTCATCAGTTTACAATGTTCTTTATTATCCACAAATGAGGGAGAGCATGTGGTGCTTCTCCTTCATTGACTGGCTTATTTCACTAAGCATAAGACTCTCCAGTTCTATCCAGGTTGCTGCAAATGGTGAGAATTCCTTCTTTTTAATGGCAGCATAGAATTAATTGTATAGATGTACCACAGCTTTCTGATCCACTCATCTGCTGACGGGCACCTAGGCTGTTTCCAAATTGTAGCTATTGTAAATTGTGCTGCTATGAACATAGGGGTGCATAAATCCTTTCTGATTGGTGCTTGTGATTTCTTAGGATAAATTCCTAAGAGTGGCATTACAGGGTGAAATGGGAGATCCATTTTTAGTTTTTTGAGGAAACTCCTTACTGTTCTTCACTGTGGCTGCAACAGTCTGCATTCCCACCAACAGTGCACAAGGGTTCCTTTTTCTCCACATCCTCGCCAACACTTGTCATTTGTTGATGTGTTGATGATTGCCATTCTGACCGGTGTAAGATGGTATCACATTGTCGTTTTGATTTCCATCTCTTGGATGATTAATGACTTTGAACATGTTTTCATGTGTCTCTTTGCCTTCCTTCTGTTGTCTTTCGAAAAGGTTCTATTTAGGTCCATTGCCCATTTTTTTTTATTGGATCGTTCATTTTCCTTTTATTGAGTTGTATAGTTGGCTGTAGATTTTGGAGATTAAACCTTTATCAGTGATAACATTTGCAAATATGTTCTCCAGTAAAGTGATCTTTCTTGTTGTTTTGTTGATGGTTTCTTTTGCTGTATAAAAGCCTTTTATTTTGATGTAGTCCCATTTGTTCATTTTTTCTTTAGCTTCCATTGCCTTTAGAGAAGTATCAGTGAAGAAGTTCTTTCGGCATATATTTGAGATTGTGCTGCCTATGGATTCCTCTAGTATTTTTATGGTTTCCCTTCTAATGTTTAAGTCCTGTATCCATTTTGAGTTTATTTATGTATTTGGTGTTAGTTGGTGGTCCAGTTTCATTTTTTGCATATATCTGTCCAATTTTCCCAACACCATTTGTTGAAGAGGCTATCTTGACTCCATTGAATGTTCATGCCTCCTTTGTCAAATATTAGTTGAGCATAGTGGTTTGGGTGGATATCTGGGTTCTCTATTCTATTCCATTGGTCTATATGTCTGTTCTTGTGCCAGTACCAGGCTGTTTTGAGAACAGTTGCTTTGTAGTATAGCTTGAAATCTGGTACTGAGATCCCACCTACTTTATTCTTTTATCTCAGAATTGCTGTACATATTCGTGGTCTTTTTTTGTTCCAGATGAATCTATGAAGAATTCTTTCTAGGTCTGTGAAATATAGCGTTGGTATTTTAATGGGTAGTGCATTGAATCTATACATTGCTTTGGGTAGTATGAACATTTTAATGATGTTGATTCTCCTAATCCATGATCATGGTATGCTCTTCCATCTGTTAACATCTTCCTCTATCTCTTTTTTCAGTGTCCTGTATATTCTACACATAGGTCTTTCACCTCTTTAGTTAGATTTATTCCTATGTATATTAATGTTTTTGGTGCAATGGTAAATGGGATTGCTTTTTTAGTCACTCTTTCTGTAATTTCACTATTAGTGTAGAGAAATGCCACAGACATCTTAGCATTAATATTGTATCCTCCTACATTGCCAAATTCATTAATTAAGTCAATTAGTTTTGGAATGGAGTCCTTTGGGTTTTTTATGTACAATATCATGTCATCTGCAAATAAGGACAGCTTTACTTCTTCTTTTCCAATTTGGATGCTTTTTATTTCTTCTTCTTGTCTAATTGCAATGGCTAATACTTCCAGTACTATGTCAAACAGGACAGGTGAGAGTGGGCATCCCTGTCTTGTTCCTGTTCTTAGAGGAAAGGGTTTTAGTTTTTGCCCATTAAGTATGATTTAGCTGTGAGTTTACCATATATGGCTTTTATGATGTTGAGGTATGCTCCTTCTATTCCCACTTTGCTGAGAGTTTTTACCAAGAAAGGGTGTTGGATTTTGTCAAATGCTTTTTCTGCATCAATTGATATGACTATGTGATTTTTATCTCTCAATTTGTTTATGTGATGTGTCACATTTATTGATTTGTAGATATTGTTACTATCCCTTAATTCCTGGGATGAATCCTACTTGGTCATGGTATATGATCTTTCTGAAATACTGCTGGATCCGATTTGCTAGAATTTTCTTGAGGATTTTGGCATCTATGTTCATGAGAGATATTAGCCTATAATTCTCTTTCATTGTGTTGTCTTTATCTAGTTTTTATATTAGGGTGATGCTGGCTTCATAGGAAGTGTTTGGAAGTGTTCCTTCTTGAATATTTTTGAATATTCTGAGGAGGATAGGTTTTAATTCTTTCTTGAATGTTTGGTGAAACTCTCCTGTGTAGCCATCTGGTCCCAGGCTTTTATTTGCTGGAAGCTTTTTGATGACTGCTTCAATTTCTTCCTTAGTTATTGGACTATTGAGATGTTTAGATTCCTCCTCATTGAGTTTTGGAAGGATATATTTTTCTTAAAAAATGTCCATTTCATGCAGGTTGTCCAATTTGTTGGAATAGAGTTTTTCATAGATTTTTTTAGCAGTCCTTTGTATTTTCACATGGTCTGTTGTTATTTCTCTTCTTTCATTTCTGATTTTGTTTATTTGGGTCTTCTCTCTTTGCTTCTTGGTGAGCCTGGATAGAGGTCCATCAATCTTGTTTATCTTTTCAAAGAACCAGCTCTTGGTTTTGTTGATCTTTTGAATTGTTTCTTTGGTCTCCAAGTTGTTTATCTCAGCTCTGATCTTTACTATTTCCTTCCTTCTGCTTATTCTGGGCTTTTCTTGTTGGTTTCGTTCTAGCCCTTTGAGTTGTAGGGTTAGGTAATTTATTACCATTGTTTCCTGTTTTTTTTTTTGCAGTAGGTTTGTAGGGCTATAAGGTTCCCTCTCAAGACTGCTTTCACTGTGTCCCATAAATTTTGTATTGTTGTGTTGTCATTGTCATTTGTTGCCATGATGTTTTTTATTTCTTCCTTGATCTCTCTGGTTACCCAGTCATTGTTTAATAGCACGCTGTTTCGTCTCCATGTGTTTGATTTCTTTCTATTGTTTTTATTATAGTTGATTTCCAGTTTTATGCCACTGTGGTATACAAAAATGCTTGATATGATTTCTATCTTCTTGAATTTGAAAAGACTTTTCTTATGACCTAACATATGATCTGTCTTTGTAATGACTCATGTGCACTGGAGAAGAATATATAATCTGTGGCTTTGGGGTGAAATGTTCTGAAGATGTCAATTAATTCCATCTGGTCTAGTGTGTTATTTAGGATTGATGTTTCTTTGCTGATTTTTTGTTTAGAGGATTTGTCCAGTGGTGACAGTGGGGTATTAATGTCTCCTACTATGATTTATTGCTATCAATCTCTCCCTTAATATCCTCCATGTGTTTATTTATGTATTTAGGTGCTCCTATATTGAGTGCCTATATGTTTACCAGAGTTATTTCTTCTTATTGGATTGTTCCCTTTAGTATTATGAAGTGACCTTCTTTATCTCTTGTTATGTCCTTCACTTTGAGATCTAATTTGTCAGATATAACTATAGCAACCCAGCTCATTTTCATTTCCATTTGCATGAAATAGCATCTTCCATCCCTTCACCCTCAACTGTGTGCATCTCTTTTCCTGAGAGCAGATATATGGATCATGTTTTCTTATCCAATCGTTTACGCTATGTCTTTCGATTGGAGCATTCAATCCGTTTACATTTAAAGTTATTATTGATAAGTATTTATCTGTTGCCATTTTTAGTCCTTACCCCAGAGTTCCCTCTTTGATTCCTCTTTCTTTTTATTAGAGCATACCCTTTAACATGTCTTGCATTGCTGGTTTGGTGGTAATATATTCCCCTAGTCCTTTTTTGTCTGTGAAGCTTCTGCTTTCACCTTCAGTTTTGATTGAGAGACTTGCAGGGTACATTATTCTTGGATTCAGACCCTTCCTTTGCATGCCTTTGTATATTTCATTCCATTCCCTTCTAGCCTGATGTGTTTCTGTTGAAAAATCAGTAGGTAGTCTTATGGGGGTTCCTTTGTAGGTAACTTTCTGTTTCTCTCTGGTGCTTTTAAGATTGTTACTTTGTCATTGGTGTTTGCCAATTTAATTAAAATGTGCCTTGGTGTCGGTTTGTTGAGGTTAATTTTGCTTGGAACTCTGTGAGCTTCTTGGATTTGTGTGGGTTTTTTCTTTCCCATATTGGGGAAATTCTCTGTCATGATTTCTTCAAACAGGTTCTCTAATCCTTGTTCAGTTTCCACTCTTTCTGGAACTCTAATTATGTGGATGTTGTTTTGTTTTATGTTATCCCAAAGTTCCCTTAGGCTCTCCTCTTGCTTTTTAACTTTTTTTTCTAGAAGCTACTGTACTTGGGCATTTTTTCCTATCTTGTCTTCTAGCTCACTGACTTGGTCCTCTGGTCCTTCTAGTCTACTTTTGATGCTTTCTATTGCGTTTATAGCAGTGATGTCATTTTTCATTTTTTCTTGATTATTCTGCATATCTTTTAGGTTCTTCTGCATTTCTTCTTGCTTCTTTTGCATTTACACTTGCTGCTCCTGCATTTCTTCTTGCTTCTTCAGCATTTCCTCTTGGGTCTTCTTCATTTCCTCCTGGCTATTACTCACAATGTCGAATTTGTCTTCCATTCTTTTCATCCACCTTATGAACATTTATCTGAACTCGTTCTCTGGCAGGCTTATTTCTGCTTCTATTTCGTTTACTTCCTTTTCTGGTGATACCTGCCTATCTGTCGTATGTGGGCTGTTTCTTCTTCTGCCTATGGTTTTTCTTCTCTGGGTGTCTGGTTATGTATTTCTCTCTCCTACGTTGATTCAAAGGCACAAACTATAACACGACCTGGTATAGCACACAAGGTACTGAACAGAAATGTGTTCACGATGTTAATAATCACCAATAAGGTGACCACCAATGAAAGACAAATTAGGGGTAAGTAGAGAAAGAGGAAGAGGAAATTGAGTGAAAAAGAAGGAAATAAGTGCCAAAATCAGATTAGGAAAGGGAGAAATAAATAAACAAACAAACAAACAAACAAACTAACTAAAAATAAAATAAAATAAAGGTGAAGAAGAAAAAAAAACAGAGAAAGAGAAGCAAAGTCAGAGAGAAAAGAAAGCGGATAAGACAGAAAAGGGGAACAAAATATAGATGTCAGGAAAAACCTCCAATGGAACAGTCACTAATCCCAATAAAGGCCAGCAACCAGTACCTAGAGATTAATACAAACTGCAGATAACAACTGGTATCGAGGGAGGCGAGGGAAAAGAGAGGTAAAAAACAAAGCAAGCAAAAAGCAAATAGAACAAGTAGAATATGCTAAAACAATCTCTCAAAAAAGTTCAAAAAATCGATATAATCACTGTTCAGGCAAATAGTAAAAAGAGGACATAGAGAAACAACAACTTTTTGGCTAGTGAAGACAAGAGGAGAGAAGTTTGTATGGACTTGTAGTAGGGGATTTGAAATTAGACATATAAGTGGGGTGAAATTTTAACCAGGTAAAGAGAAAAAATAGGGGGAATCTAAAGTTGGAAAAGGGAAAGAGAAACAAAACTACAAAATGGGGGAAGTTTGGAGGAAAGTGTTGGCATAAAGGTAGAGTTGAGTTGGAGTAAAATGATGCTAAAGGAAAGATGAAAATAGAATGTAGAACTCTAATCCCAAAGTCAAACAAAGAGAAAACAAAATGACACTTGTTTTTTTCCAAAAAGGTAAAATACTAGTAGTGATTAATAATACTAGTTGAAAACAAAAAGGTAATAATTTAAAAGGTAAAATCAATTGAGGCAGAAAGAAAAAAATAGTATTTTAATTAAAATTTGTAAAAATGAAAAAAAAAATTTTTAAAAGAAAGAAAAAAAAAAAGAAAAAATAGAATGGTCATTCACTTCCACTATTATTCGGCTTGGCACTCCTGTTTCCCAGTGGGGAAGGTATTGCAGTTCCCTGTATTGTGCTGTGGATGTTTTAATATCTTTATTCTTTTGTGGTTATGCGAGAGTCAATTTGTGCGTCATCCACTGGGTTGGCAATGTTTTGGAATTGATCTCTGAGATAAAGCACAGGACTTCTCTAGGCTGTGCTCAGATCTTGCTACTCTGTGGTTCTCAAAACCGGTTTGTGGGGATTTTGCAGCCAGGACACTGTAATAATTCCCTGGCTGTCCCTCTGCCTCAGATAAAACAAAACAAAACAAAACAAAACAAAAAAATGAGTCATTTTCCAGAGCTCCCCTCTGTCAACAGCTCGGAGAGTTTGCCTCCACACTTAGGGATCACGCTCTGCCCCACATCCACAGACCTCTGCAGAGGCAGCTTTCCCACAGCCCGGTTCCCACAGTGTGTGCATCTCTGTTCTGCAGCATATGAGACCTCACCTTATCCCAGGCGAAATCTGACCTTTCCCTGTACCGTGTGGAGCTCCTCTGAATCCATGTATGCACAGTTTGGAGATCGGTATTCTGGGTCCCCAGCTGTTCAGTGAGTGCTTCAGCCATAGCTTTCAGACCATCGCAGACATCCACCTCCCTCTGCAAGATGGCCTGTTTTTAACTTTTGACATTTTAATTATGATGTCTTTTGCTGTGGCTATCTTTGGATTCCTCTTCTTTGGGACTCTCTGGGCTTCTTGGAGTTGTAAATCTATTTCTTTCAGCAGATAGGGGAAGTTTTCTGTCATTATTTCCTCAAATAGCTTTTCAATGTCTTGCTCTCTCTCTCTTCTCCTTCTGGCAACCACATAATGCCAATGTTGGTATGCTTAAAATTGTTGCAGAGGCTCCTTACGCTATCATCATATTTTTGTATTCTTTTTTTCTCTCTTATGATTGGGTATTTTTTGATACCTCATATTACAAATTATTGATTTGATTCTTGGAATCCTCTACTATTGAATTCCTATAACTTATTCTTTATTTCAGTTAGTGTTTGCATATTTTCTTAATAGTCCTTTTCCATGTCTTTGAAATTCTCACGAAGATCCTTGAAAGTCTCACTAAGTCACTTGAAGCTCTTATTAAGTCCCTTGAAGCTCTTATTAAGATCATTGAGCAACTTTATACCATTATTTTGAACTCTATATCCAGTAGTTTGCTTGCTTTCATTTCATTTAGCTCTTTTTTTCTGGATATTTCTTTCATTTGTTACCTGTTTCTTTGTCTGCACATTTTGGCTGCCTCCCTGTGTTTGTTTCTATGTATTAAGTAGAACTGTTATGTCTCCTGTTATTGGTAGAGTGGCTTTGAGTAGCATGTGTCCTGTATGGCCCAGTGGCTCAGCCTCCCCATTTACTTGAGCTGGGCACTCTAGATGTGTCCCTGTGTGGGCTGTGTGCACAGTCTTATTATGGTTGAGCATTGATTGCTGTTGGTGTTACTGGGAGGATTTGAACTCCAGGCCAATTGACTATGAGGACCAGCTCAGACTACAGTGGAAGAGCTGTTGGTCAGGAGAACCCCTATGGAGCAGGACTTATTTCAGTGGGGTTTTGGTGCTTTTTGAGTTTGCCCCTTGAATGTGTAGCTCATGGATGGGTAGAGTTGTAATTTGGTATGGTCTGATGCTGTCCAACAAGTTCAGTGGATCTGGAGCCTCCTAGGAGGTGTACAGTCAACCACTGCCTGGGCCACCCAAAAGGAGCTATAGAGTGATCTGCAGATGGCTGCTACTTGTGTTGGGCTTGGATGTGCTCAGGCGAGGCCATGAATACTTGGACCTCTTATTGATGGGTGTGGATTATGCTGATACCAGCTAATCTTGTTTGAGAGATTTTAGGAAAGTGTGAATCCTGAGCCAGGACAGGTTATTCATAAGGAAAAGCTGCTGCAAACACCTTGGGTAAGCCTTCAAATTGGATGGGACGGGGTCTCAGGAAATCACCAGGCCAGAGTGAACAGTGTGCGTCAGGTTGATAAAAACTCAGATATAGCTGCAAGTCAGCTCTGGGATGGGGGTGGTCTCAGCATAGTAATGATGACCCTTATGAGCACTCCTGTCTGGGAGAAAGCCACTCTTAACTTCTTGTTCTTATGCCAATCAATTTCCTACTTGTATGTTTTTGTATCTCCTCTTAGCTGTTGCCCCAGCCCTGGAGCTCAGAGTTTGTGAGTCCGTGTAAGTTGTGCACTGGCCCTTTAAGAGGAACTACCTGTGTTTCACTCAGCCATAATTCCTGATGATTTTTACAGCCTGGAGTTACAGGAACTTCTCTTCCCATGCCCGGAACCCTGGGTTGGGGGTTTAGTGTAGGGTTTAGACCCCTTGCTCCTTACAGTAGGCCTCAGCAGCCTAGATACCCCACCAGATTTAAAAAAAAAAAAAACCACACAAACACAAAATTACAGATATGGGTGTCAGACCAGCTTGTTCCACAACTCTACCCCTCCTATCAGTATCTGTGTGCTTTCTTCTTTCCTTCTCTAGTTGTAGCACTTCCATTCAGCCAGGTTCCAGATAGTTCTGAATGATGGCTGTTCTGTATTTTCGTTGTAATTTTGATGTGGTTGTGGGGAGCGGTGATGCCACCATCTTGGTTCTGCAATCTTTTTGACATCAGTCTTATCTATTTTTTTGGATGTGTCTCCTTAGCCAAAGTAAGAAAACAAACAAACAAACAACCCCCCCCCCCACACACGGGTTTGTTTCAATCTAGAAAGCCTTTTTACAGTGATGGAAACCATCAACAAGATGAAAAAGCTACCTACTGAATGGGAGAAGATATATAAAATAAAGAACTCATATGATTTAACACACCAAAAAAACCCACAAACAACCCAATTTTAAAAATGGGCAAAGGACCTGAATGAACACTTCTTCAAGGAAGACATACAGAAAATGGAGACACATGAAAAGATGCTCAGTATAATAATCATCAGGTAAATGCCAAGGGAAACTACAATGAAATATCACCTCACAACTTTCAGAATGGCCATTATAAAAAAGAAAATAAATAACAAGTGATGATGTAAAGAAAAGGGAACTTTTTTGCACTGACAGTGGGATTATAATAAATAAGACTGATACAGCCATTATGGAAAACAGTAGGGAGGTTCCTCAAAAAATAAAAATAGTATAGAACTACAGTATGACCCAGTGATCCCACTTCTGGATATTAAGAAAAAAAGAGAGAGAGAGAGAAGCAATAGTTTGAAAAGATATATTCTCCCTTATGTTTCACTGAAGCATTGTTTACAATAGCTAAGATCTGGAAGCAACCTTGGAATCCACCAATAGATGAAAGGATCAAGAAGGTGTGATACAGAAACACGCACTGTGGAATATTACTAAGCTATAAAAATGAAATTTTGTACCCTTGTCATTTTGGCTTAGTGGATAAAGTATTGGCCTGCAGACTGGGACTGAAGGGTCGGGGTTAGATTCTTGTCAAGGACATGTACCTTGGTTGCACGTTAGTTCCTTGGCTCTGGTGGGGACACATGCAGGAGGCAACCAATCAACGTATCTCTCTCACACTGATATTTCTCTGTCTTTGTCTCTCCCCCTCCATTTCACTCTCTAGAAAATCAATGGAAAATATCCTCAGGTGAAGATTAACAAAAATAAAATGAAATTTTGCCATTTGTAACAACATGGATGAATCTAGAGAGTGTTATGTTAATTGAAATAAGTTGGACAGGGAAAGAATCAGAAAATTATGGTACATCTATACAATGGAATTCTATGCTTCCATTAAAAAGAAGGAATTCTTACCATTTGCAGCAACCTGGATGGATCTGGAGAGCCTTATGCTTAGTGAAATAAGCCAGTCAATGAAGGAGAAACAGCACATGATATCACCCATTTGTGGGTAATAAAGAACATTATAAACTGATGAACAAAAGGATAGATACAGAGGCAGTAAAGCATCAAACAGATTGTCCAATTTTAGCAGGAAGATGGAGAGGTGGAGTAGATAGAGATCAACCAAAGGACTTGTATGCATGCATATAAGCATAACCAATGAACACAAGACACTGGGGGATTAGGGTATGCCTGGGAGAGGTGGGGGCAATAGGAAGATATGTATATATGTAACACAATAAAAATAAATAACTGAAATGAAATGAAACATAAAAAAGAAAATACCATATGATTTCACTTATATGTGGAATCTAGAACAAATAAAGCAAACGAACAAATAAAATAAAACAGAAACAAACTCATAGACACAGGGAACAAATTCCCAATTGCCTGAGGCGAGGGTAAGAGTTGGAAGGATGGCAGAAAGGGGGATGGGGATTAAGAAGTTCAAACTTCCAGTTACAAAAAGAAGGGAGGTAAGAAGAGATTAACCAAAAAACTTAAATGCATATATGCATAGTCCATAGATACAGACAATAATGTGGTGAAAGCCTGGAGTGGGTTGGGAACCAGATGGAGTGGGGCAGTGGAGGAAAATTGGGGGCATCTGTAATACTTTTAACAATGAGATAAAAAAATAAATCATGGGAATGTGATGTATAGCATAGGGAATATTGTCAGTATTGATTGTG
The DNA here is from genome assembly GCA_004026805.1 of Lasiurus borealis. NCBI lineage: Eukaryota > Metazoa > Chordata > Mammalia > Chiroptera > Vespertilionidae > Lasiurus > Lasiurus borealis. The sequence continues at coordinate 9,630 of PVJN01032203.1, read as the reverse complement.
ATAACTGCAAAATGACAAATGTTACAGGACTTATGGTGATCACTTCATAAGGTATATAAATGTTGAATCACGATGTTATACACTTCAAACTAATAGTATTATATTTCAATTATAAATGAAAATAAATTTAAAAGAAAATAAAAGGGGACTAGTCCTAATTGAAATATACTCTAAGTTTAATGTACATACTGATTTTGCTTATGAAGAAAATGTCAAATATCTTAAGAATTTTTATATTGACTATATGTTGAAATGATCATAATTTGAATATATTGACCACTCGGTGTGGTTCTGCAGTTGAGTGTTGACTTATGAACCAGGATATCATGGTTCCATTCCCAGTCAGTGCATATGCCCAGGTTGTGGGCTCGATCCCCACTAAGGGGCATGCAGGAGGCAGCCAATCAATGATTCTGTCTCATCATTGATGTTTCTATTCTCTCTCTCCCTTTCCCTTTCTCTCTGAAATCAATAAAATATATATATTTAAAAATAATAATTTGAATGTATTGACTTAAAAATGATTTAGTGAAAACATCATTAAAATTTAATTTCGAAGCTACTTACTTATCTTAAATCATAAATCTAATCTATCCACACTAATACTTTCTTTAGTCATTCATTTTTTATTGATATTTAATTAACATACCATAAAATTTGCTCTCTTAAAGTGTATAATCCAGTATTTTTTAGTATATTCACAGAGTTATGCAACTATTAGCAAAATTAATTCAATATCATTTTTATTCCTCCCAAAAGACACACCATACCTATGTATCACTTCCCATTCCCCTCTACCTCAAGCCCCTGGAAACAAATAATCTACTTTCTATCTCTATGGATTTGCCTAATGTGAACAATTAATATAAATGGAATATTATAATATGTGGGTTTTTATGTCTGGCTTCCTTCACCTAGCATAATGTTTTCATGTTTCATCTATACTTATCACATTTACTTCAGTCCTTTTAATGGCTGAATATTATTTCATTGTATGCATATACCAGTTTTTTTTTTCTTTTTTAAAAAATTAAATCTTTATTATTCAGATTATTAAATTTGTTTCTTTTTTCCCCTCCATAGCTCCACTCCACCCAGCTCCCACCCTCCCCTCTACCCTTACCTCCCCACCATTGACCTCATCCAGAGGTATATGATTTTTGTCCAGTCTTTCCCTGTACACCCCTCACCCCTTTCCCCCTGAGAATTATCAGTCCACTCCCTTTCTGTGCTCCTGATTCTATTATATTCACCAGTTTATTCTGTTCATCAGATTTTTAATTCACTTAATTTTTAGATTCACTTGTTGATAGGTATGTATTTGCTGTTCATAATTTTTTATCTTTTACCTTTTTCTTCTTCCTCTTCTAAAAGAGTACCTTTCAGCATTTCATATAATACTGGTTTGGAGTTGATGAACTCCTTTAGCTTTTTCTTCTCTGTGAAGCACTTTATCTGCCCTTCAATTCTGAATGATAGTTTTGCTGGATAGAGTATTCTTGGTTGTAGGTTCTTGCTATTCATCACGTTGAATATTTCTTGCCACTCCCGTCTGGCCTGCATCGTTTCTGTTGAGAAATCAGCTGACAGTTATATGGGTGCTACCTTGTAGGTAATGAACTGTTTTTCTCTTGCTGCTTTTAATATTCTTTCTTTGTCTTTTGCTCTTGGTATTTTAATTATGATGTGTCTTGATGTAGTCCTTTTTGGATTCCTTTTATATGGAGTTCTGTGTGCTTCCTGGACTTGTAAGTCTATTTCTTTTACCAGATGTGGGAAGTTTTCAGTCATTATTTCTTTAAAAAGGTTTTCAGTATCTTGCTCTCTCTTCTTCTGGCACCCCCACAATTCTGATGTTGGTATGCTTGTAGTTGTCCCAGTGGCTTCTTACATTATTTTCACATTTTTGGATTCCTTTTTCTTCTTGCTTTTCCAGTTGAGTGTTTTATGATTCTTTATATTTCAAATTTTTGACTTGATTCTTGCCTTTCTGTAGTCTGCTGTTAGGACTCTGTATAATATTTTTTATTTCAGTCAGTGTATGTTTAATTTCTAGTTAGTCCTTTTTCATCTCTAGTTGGTCCTTTTCCATTTCTAGTTGGATCTTTTCCATCTCTAGTTAGTTCTTTTTCATCTCCTCTTGGGTCTTGCTAACTATATCCAACTTTTCTAGGATATTCTTGAAAAACCTTATAAGTGTTGTTTTGTACTCTATATCCAGTTGTTTATTTTCCTCCATTTCTTTTGTTTGTGATCCCTTCCCTTGTCTCAGCATTTTCACTATGCCAGGAGAACTTCTGTGTTGGATTTAGCCTTATGGTACAAGAGTTGCAAAATTGCAAAAGCCTCTCTGTTGAGCTTGGGATGGGTGGAGTCTCAGGGCTTAACGGACCACCTTGCCTTCCAATCGGCCCAGCCCTCCACAGTCCCTGAGTCTCACGTGATTGGGTAATTGCTGGAGCGGTCCCTGTGCGCAACTGCGCTCTCTCACAGTGCCTCTAGATTGCTGCCCCTCCAGCTCCTCTGTGCTCCGGGACCATATGAGTCTGGGTCCCCAGGGTTTCACTCAAAACCGGGGTTTAGTGGAGTTAGAAGTGGCACAATTGGGAGGGTATGTCTCCCGCCCACTCGTGAAAACCAGTGGCACAATCAGCAGTCAGTCCTCTGCTCACAGTGCTGTGTGTGTCACCAGACTTCTGATCTTTTGCGACTCCCCTAAATTTCCATGCACTCCTCCCCCTTCACAGTCCAAACTCCCCCCGTATGAGTTTCAGCTGTATCTGGGGTTTAGTGTCGTAGGATAAGGGGTTCAATGCATTTCAGAGTCTCTGTCTCCCTCCCGCCAGAGAAAGTCAGCCAGGTTCTCAGGCACCCGCTCTCTCTACACGCTTGTCTCCGTACCTCAGCTTTTTGCAGCTCCTCTGGATCTCTGTGAGGCCCTCTTTTTCTTCTAGAATTTCCACTCCACCAGCTTTCCTATGGTTCTGGATGATATCCATACTGTCTTTTACTTGTAGTTTTGAAATTGTTGTGCGAGGCAGCAGTGTAGGTGTTTATCTATGCCACCATCTTGGATCTCTCTCTAATTTTTATTTACATATTTATATCTCAATGGGCATTTGGTTTGTTTTCACTTTTTAGCTATTATGAATAATGCTGCTATGAATAATTGTTTACAAAGTTTGTGTGGCCTTAACTGATTTGGCTCCGTGGATGATAGAGCAGCAGTCTGGGGACTGACAGTTCCCAGGTTCAATTCTGGTCAGTGGCATGTACCTTGGTTGTGGGCACATCGCCAGTGGGAGGTGTGCAGAAGGCAACTGATAGATGTTTCTCTCTCATTGAAGTTTCTAACTCTCAATCCCTCTCCCTTCCTCTCTGTAGAAAATCAATAAAATAATTTAAACAAACAAACAAACAAAAAACAAGGTTTGTGTGGACCTAAGTTTTCATTTCTCTTGGCTATATATAAGTAGGAGTGCAATTTATGTAATTCTGTTTTGTCTTTTAGAGAAATTATCAGACTCTTTGATAGTGGCTGTTGCCTTAATTATATTCTCACCAGCAATGCATGAGGGTTTCACATACCTACCAATATTTTTCTTTTTTTTTCAACTTCCAGTACAATTTATTTTTCTTAGAATCAGAATACAATAATCTGTAGCAAGACAATGCTCAATAGAACATGGTGTGATAAAAGTACATTTACAATTGTTTATATGGAAAATAATACAGAATAAGAATAATAATGCAAGAATAAACTCCTTGTTTCATGTACTCACAACTCTAAAACCTACTTTTGCCCCACCCTGGGTTTAAGCCTCCTTTCCTCAGTATTTGTAAAATTGAGAATTCATATTCTGATATCTGCTAAACAAAATATTTGACATGCTGACAAATTTACTCAATATGGAGATAACTACAGAAGCAACCCGGAGACTTTAATATTTTAGAATATGGTCTTTATAAATTAGCTTACCCATAAACAAAGTTACTCTTTGCTTATGTATCTTAACCTATAAAGTGTTGCACCAACAGACTTAATTTCATAGTAAAGAGATGATTCCTTCACGTAAGACAAGGTTAAAAAATCTAGTTTCCACCCCCCAAAAAGGTTAACCCAGAATTATCAAATTCTAACAAGAAATAGGTTATAGACAATTATGTATTTTTGGTTTTGGTTTTGGTTGATCCAAATTTTATATTATATTTATCACCTGTTGATATAAACATTGACAATTTTAAAAAAAACTAAATAGAAGTGAACATCATCATTTACTAGTTGTGACATTTGAGCAACAATAATAATAATTGATAACATTTATTATAGATTTACATCTGGTCGAGAATGTTTGAAAGCATTACACATATTAGCTTATTCTATCCCACAAAATTTGTTTTCCTGTTTTATTATTATTTAAAAATTTTAATATATATTTTTATTGTTGATAGTATTACAAATATTTCCCATTTCCTCCTGCCTTTACACCCCTCTTCAAGTCCCTACATGCACCATCCTATTGCTCATGACTATGGCTATGCCCATAAGTATATTAGTTCTTTGGTTTATCTTCTGGTCCCCCAAACTCCACATCAAAGTATGTTAGTTTGTTCCATGCCTCCATGCTTCAGGTCTTATTTTGATGATCAATTCATTTTGTTCATTAACTTCTAAAATAAGTAAAATCATGTGATATTTGTCTTTCTCAAATAGGCTTGTTTCTCTTTTTTCAGTGTCCTGTACTTTTCTGAGTAGAGATCTTTTACCTCCTTAGCTAAGTTTATTCCAAGGTATCTTTTTTTTTTTTTTTGGTGCAATGGTAAATAGGATTGTTTTCTTAGTCTCTCTTTCTGTAAGTTTCACTGTTGGTGTATAGAAATTGCATAGCTTTTTAGCATTAATTTTATATCCTGCTACACTGCCAAATTCATTATTAAGTCTAATAATTTTTTTATGAAGTCATTAGGGTTTTCTATGTAAAGTATCATGTTCGTGAATAATGACAATTTTACTTCTTCTTTTCCAATTTGGATGCCCTTTATTTTTTATCTGATTGCTGTGGATAGCACTTCTAGTACTATGTAGAACAGGAGTGGTGAATGCAGGCATCCCTGGCTTGTTCCTGTTCTTAGTGGAAATGGTTTTAGTTTTTGCCCATTAGTATGATGTTGGCTGTAGGTTTGTCATATAAGGCTTTTATTATTTTGGGTACGATCCCTCTATTCCCACTTTGCTGAGCATTTTTATAAGAAAATGGTGTTGGATTTTGTCAAATGTCTTTTTTTGTATCAATTGATATGATTATGTGATTTTTGTCTCTCAATTTGTTTATGTGATGTATCACATTTATTGATTTGTGGATATTATACCAGCATTAAATTCCTGGAATAAATCCCACTTGGTCATGGTGTATGATCTTTCTAATGTAATCCTGGATCCGATTTGCTAGAATTTTGTTGAGGATTTTAGCATCTATGTTCAATAGGGATACTGGCCTGTAATTCTCTTTATTAGTGGGTCTTTATCTGATTTTGGGATTAAGATAATGCTGGCTTCATAGAAAGAGTTTGGAAGTGTGCCTTCCTCTTGAATTGTTTTTGAGTAGTCTGAGAAGGATTGGTTTTAGCTCTTCTTTGACTGTTTGAAAAACTCCCCCCATGAAGCCTTCTGATCCAGGGCTTTTGTTTGCTGGAAGCTTTTTGATTACTGTTTCAATTTCATCAGTAGTTATCTGCCTATTCACATTTCTTGAATTTCCTGGTTGAGTTTTGGAAGCTAGTATTTTTCTAGGAAGATGTCCATTTTGTTGAGGTTGTCCAGTTTGTTGGAGTGGAGTAGTTTATAGAAATTTGTTTTATTCTTTGATAAATCTTTATTGTTCAGATTATTACAATTGTTTCTCTCCCCCCCCCATAGCTCTTCTCAACCCGGCTCCCACCCAATCCTCTGCCCTTACCTTCCCTGCCATTGTCCTCATCCATAGGTGTATGATTTTTGTCCAGTCTCTCCCTGCACTCCCCTTACCCTTTCCCCCCTGAGAATTGTCAGTCCACTCCCTTTCTATGCCCCTGATTCTATTATATTCACCAGTTTATTCTGTTCATTATATTTTCAATTCACTTGATTTTTAGATTCACTTGTTCATAGTTATGTATTTGTTATTCATAATTTTTATCTTTACCTTTTTCTTATTCTTCCTCTTCTTAATACCTTTTAGCATTTCATATAATCCTGGTTTGGTGTTGATGAACTCCTTTAGCTTTTTCTTATCTGTGAAGCTCTTTTATCTGACCTTCAATTCTGAATGACAGCTTTGCTGGGTAGAGTAATCTTGGTTGTAGGTTGTTGCTATTCATCACGTTGAATATTTCTTGCCACTCCATTTGGCCTGCATAATTTCTGTTGAGAAATCAGCTGAAATTTGCCTGGGTGCTCCCTTGTAGGTAATGAACTGTTTTTCTCTTTTTGCTTTTAATATTCTCTCTTTGTCATTTGCTCTTGGCATTTTAATTTTGATGTGTTTTGGTGTGGTCCTCTTGGGATACCTTTTGTTTGGGGTTTGATGAGCTTCCTGGACTTGTAAGTCTATTTTCTTCACCAGGTGGGAGAAGTTTTCAGTCATTATTTCTTCAAATAGGTTTTCAGTATCTTGCTCTCTCTCTCTTCTTCTGGCACCCCCAAAATTCTGATGTTGGTATGCTTGAAGTTGTCCCAGAGGCTCCTTACATTATCCAACATTTTTGGATTCTTTTTTCTTTTCTAGTTGAGTGTTTTCTGCTTCTTTGTATTTCAAATCTTTGATTTGATTCTTGTGTTCCTCTAGTCTACTGTTAAGTCTCTGTATAATATTTTTTTATTTCAGTCAGTGTATGTTTAATTTCTAGTTGATTCTTTTTCATCTCTAGTTGGTCATTTTTCATCTCCTCTTGAGTCTCACTAAAATTATCCATCTTTTCTAGGAAATTCTTGAAAAACATTGTAACTGTGGTTTTGAACATATATCCAGTCATTTGTATTCCTCCATTTCTTTTGTTTGTGATCTGTTACTTTGTCTCTGCATTTTCACTGCTTCCCTGAGTTGGTAGAGTAGCTTTGTGTCCTATATGGCCCAGTAGCTCCACTTCTTCAGTTACTTGAGGTGGACTCTTTTGATGCACCCCTTTGTGGACTGTGTGTACAACCTTGTAGTTAAGTATTGATTGATGTTGGTATTACTGGGGGGAATTGACCTCCAATCCAATTGACTGTGAGGATTAGCTGTGTCTACACAGGGAGAACTTCTGTGCTGGAGTCAGCCTTATGAAAAAAGACTTGCAAAGTTGCAGAAGCCTCTGTCTTTAGCTTGGATGGGGTGGAATCTCAGGGCTGAGCAGACAGCATTGGCTTCCTGTCAGCCCTGCCTTATGTGGCCCCTGGGTCTTAGTGTTTCTGGGAAATCACTGCAGCCCTCTCTGCACACTTGTACTTACGTGCCTTCAGACCTCTGCTTTTCCCAGCTCAGCTGAATTTCTCTGCACTCCTCCCTTTTCATGACTGTATGAGTCTCGCCTAGAACTGGGTTCAGTGCAGTCGATGCTGGGGCTCAGTGCAGTTGGAAATTTCTGTCTCTCTCCCACTAGAAGAAGCCAGCCAGGCACTCCACCACCTGTCCACTCCACATGCATGTCTCCATACGTCAACTTTTTGCAGCTCCTCTGAGTCTCCATAAGCCCCTCTCTTTACTTCTAGTGTAGAATTTCCACTCAGCCAGCTTTCCTATAGTTCTGGATGATGTCCGTTCTGTCTTTTAGTTGTGATTTTGAAATTGTTGTGTGAGGCAGCAGTTTAGGTGTCCATCTACGCTGCCATCTTGGTTTCAACTACAGATTTTTTTTATTTTTATTTTTTTACAATTCTTTGAATATCTGTGGGGTCAGTTGTTACATCACCTCTTTCATTTCTGATTTTGTTTATTTGGGCCCTCACTCTTTGTTTCTTGTTGGTCTGGCTAGAAGTTCATCCATCTTGATTATCCTCTCAAAGAACCAGCTCTTGGTTTCATTGATCTTATGTATTGTGTTTTTGGTCTATGTCATTTATTTCTGCTCTGATATTTATTATCTCCTTCCTTCTGGTTTCTGGGGGCTTTTATTGTCCCTCTATTTCTAGTTTTTAAGTTTCAAGGTTAGATAATTTATTACCTCTTTTTTCTTGTTTTTTTTTTTTTTTTTTTTTGGTCGACCTGTTGAGCTATGAACTTCCCCCTCAGGATTGCATTATTGTGTCCCATAAATTTTGGATTGCTGTGTTTTCATTGTCATTTGTTTCCAGGGTGATTTTTATTTCTTTTGTGATCTCTTTGGTAACCCAATCATTGTCTAATAGCATGCTATTTAGCCTCCAAGTGTTTGATTTATTTTCATTGTTTTTATTGTAGTTGATTCTAGTTTTATGCCATTATGGTCTGAGGGGATACTTGTTATGATATCTATCTTCTTGAGTTTGAAGAGACTTTGACTGTGTCCTAATATTTTTCTATCTTTGAAAATGTTCCATGTGCACTGGAGAAGAATATGTATTCTGTAACTTTGGGGTGAAATGTTCTGAAGATGTCAATTAAGTCCATCTGATTTATTGAATCATTTAGGATTGCTGTTTCTTTGATGATTTTTTGTTTATATGATTTACCCAGTGCTGTCAGTGGGGTATTAAAGTCCCCTACTATGACTGTATTGCTATTGATCTCTCCCTTAATATATTCCAGAAGTTTTTTTTTTATGTATTTGGGTGCTCCTGTGTTGGGGCATATATCTTTACCAGTTATATCTTCTTGTTGAATTGTTCTCTTTAATATTATGTAGTGGCATTACTTATCTCCTATTATGGCCTTTACTTTGAGGTCTATTTTATCAGATATAAATATCACAATCCCAGATTTTTTTTCTCATTTCCTTTGCCTGAAAAATATTTTTCCATCCCTTCATTCTCAGTCTGTGTAAGACCTTTGTTCTGAGGTGGGTCTCTTTCAGACAGCAAATATATGGGTCATGTTTTCTTTTTTAAATTTAATAAATCTATATTCAGATTATTACATTTGTTTATCTTTTTTCCCCACATAGCTACCCTCCAACTGGCTCCCACCTCTCCCTCTACTTGTACCTCCCCCTGCATTATCCTCATCCATAGTTGTATGTTTTTTCCCAGTCTCTCCCTGCGTCCCCCTCACCCCTTGCCCCCTGAGAATTATCAGTCCACTCCCTGTCAGTGCTCCTGATTCTATTATATTCACCAGTTTATTCTGTTCATCAGATTTTTAATTCACTTAATTTTTAGATTTACTTGTTGATAAATATGTATTTGTTGTTCATAATTTATATCTTTACCTTTTTCTTCTTCCTCTTCTTAAAGAGTACCTTTCAGCATTTCATATAATACTAGTTTGGTGTTGATGAACTCTTAACTTTTTCTTATCTGTGAAGCTCTTTATCCGCCCTTCATTTCTGAATGATAGTTTTGCTGGGTAGAGTATTCTTGGTTGTAGGTTCTTTCTGTTCATCACTTTGAATATTTCTTGCCACTCCTGCCTGCATAGTTTCTGTTGAGAAATCAGCTGAACAATCATATGGGTGCTCCCTTGTAGGTAATTAACT